>NW_012193217.1:436127-523046 GCF_000504015.1 Erythranthe guttata
ATATATATATATATATATATATATATATATATATATATATATATATATATATATATATATATATATATATATATATATAGTTTCGGGTTTTAAAGTGCTCACGAGTTGTGTTTTTAACTTTCCAATTCTGCAACAGTTTCTCCTGGCGAGCATTCTTGATAATATTCAGTCTAATTGATTTCTTGCCGCAAGAACGCTATCATTTTTATTTCAGCCATTCCCTAAAAAAAAATTTGGTTTCCTTTACCAAGGCTTGGTTCGTGTTAGAATTTCGGCTTCTTTCATTGCGGGTTAGAAATCCAAGGTCCGAAAATTAACTTTGTGCTCCCCGTCGGAAGTACACAAATAATTACATTTGTGCTCCGTTCATTTTTTCTAAAACAATATCCTCAAAACATAAACCGAAATACGTGGAGAAGGTGAGCGCGATGTCTATAAACACAACCTCTACCAACATTTCTTTTTACTGCGTGTGTGGTATGTGGGATCCCTCTTTTCTACAGCACTCGATTTTGTGACGGTGTAAACGGGTACTTACCAAATTCACAGTAATTATAATAATTATAATTATAATAATTATAATTATTATTATTATTATTATAATTATTATTATTATAATTATTATAATAATAATAATTATTATTATTATTATTATTATTATTATTATTATTATTATTATTATTATTATTATTATTATTATTATATATTGTGTCACTTTTATTAATTCGAAATCATATTATCATCTCAAACGAAAATAAAATTATGAATATGAATCTACTGAACAACATGCCGTTCTTAATTAAAAGTTAATCAATTGATAAAACCTATAAGAATGTTAGGAAAATAGGAACTATAATAAATCCGATGTTTGTCAGTTTTCTAAGTTTTTATTTAACCAATTTATTTATATATGTTTACTATAATTATTTGTCCCAGTATTTCCTTTTCAACAATGGGGGTGTAGCTCATATGGTAGAGCGTTCGCTTCGCATGCGAGAGGCACGGGGTTTGATTCCCCGCACCTCCAATAATAATTAGAAACAATCAGTCTTGAAAAAGAATAGTTAACTTGTGAATTATTTTTATAAATTAAAACTGGATATCAAAATTTTATGATGTTATTACTTATTATTACACATGGACCTTCAATAACTTATATTATTAGGTGTTAGTACCAGGCACTTAACTATCGAAATTTAGCTGTTTCATAATTTTAGATGAAATCACAAATGTTGTCCGTACCTTTCTCGTGACGGAGGGTGTAGCTTACTTTTTTGTTGTTTTTTTTGTTGTAGACTTCGCAGTGCCTGGTGTTGGAGTCAAAACCTACAGTTTGATCGTGATGCCAACCAAGTGAACGTAATATCAATCAAATTGTAAGCGCAATTAGTCTTACAAAAATTTACCTGTGGAGAAGAACCATAATTCAAGTCATCAATATATTCAAATTCGGATTTTGATCGGCGAGTTGATTTATCCCGAATGACTTTCTTTCCCGGACGACCTCTAGTAATAACCTTTTCTTTTGGTTCCTTAAGAGAAGTTGTCCCGGGGCTATAAACTTCTCGCATCTGACGAAGCATTTGACGTCTTTCTATTGAATTCTTCGTCAAAAATACTTTATGAAATGATGCTAAATCATCAGTATCATCCACATACTCTTCTTCGTTTGCACCTTCACGTGGCTCCATACTCAAGTGTTTCCAATGTCTGTCGATGCATTGAAGTGGAATGGGAATGCACTTCATATTAATCTCATGGATGTCATGTGCACACGGTAATCCCCGAGTTGTTTGGAGATTGCAACTGCAAGGCACTTCAACTTGAGCGAACAACTCACGTGATTTGTCCACCTCAATTTTGATCAACTCAAGGGCGTGCATCGACACAAAACCTAAAAGTTCACTGTAAAGCCCTATCTTGAAGCCGTGTTGGTATGTATTTCTGCTAATCTCAAAGGAAGCCTTGATTTTAATTTGTTGCAACATCAAGACGTTGTCAATATGGTTGAACAATGTAACGAAGTTCCCCAATGAATTCATCATATTTTTCTTAATCTTTGAATGTGCACACTCCACCCTATCATATATTACAAGATGTGTAAATATATTATGAGTTATTATATAATAAAAACGTGTATGTCAAGTCATATAATAAAAATATTACCTGTTAGAAGTTATGTTCCGAGGTGCATACATTTGTCTGTCCATGCCGATACATTCCTCTGTTTGTACGGGTCCAACCACGAGTCAGCTACGTAAGATAGAGCCTTCGGAAAATCAACGAAGTTTCGTTTCATTAAATCCCATTCCACATAAAACAACTCCTCCGATTCTTGCTCAACAAGATTTTCCCAACTTGTCTCAAACCGCTTCCATTTTTCTTTCTCCTTTTTGAACATTTTTTGACATTTAGCAAGAATATTCTTGCTAACATGCCACCTACATAGCAAATGATGACTGGTTAGATACACAAGAGCTATAGCTTTAATTAAAGCCAAATCTCGTTCAGTGATGATACAATTAGGACTATGACTCCCTCCCATCTTCTCCACCAAGGTCCTCAATGCCCATTCGTAGTTATCTGCCTTCTCAAATTGCAAGTATGCAAAGGCAATGGAGAATGTTTTGTTCGTAGAAGTAACGCCCACCATCTCCAGTAATGGGAATCCGTATCGGTTAGTTTTGTACGTGCAATCCATAAGTAACACGTAAGGAAAGCTACGCCCTAAGGCCAAGCAAGTAGGGTTGCTCCAAAACAAATCAGTGACTTCACCATCTTCGTTCGATCTATGATCCTCAAGGTAATTATGTTCGGACAATTTCGTCATCAAAAGTTGCATTTGAGATCTACCGGCTTTCTCTAACGCTTGAAGCCTATGACGAGCATTGTAAATTGTCTTCATTTCAGCTACATTTGTCTCATCCCTCTTCTTCAATGTTGTAAGTATTGCCTTTGGTTGCACCAACGCATTTGACATTTCTTCTACAATTTTCATCTCTTCGCTTGTTAATCTTGCCGCATATGCGTGGCCCTCCAAATTTGGAAAACATGGGTGATTATGAACGCCAAAAACAAATTCGAGCTTCCATCCAACATTGTCATCATCCATGCCCAATTTAGTGCCTTTTAATTTATAAAGGCAATTACATTTTTTTGACCTCGTACTTCTTTTTCGTTTTGCCGTTTCAAATTTACCAGGTACATTAGTGCCACGATACTCACCCGCACGCTCACACACAAGCACCATATAAGGTGTTCTACGTCTATTGAGTCCAGGATTTGATGACATGATTGTAAAGACCATTCCGAGACGTCTACCCACTTCTCTCACCCATTTCAGCAATTCATCCCTTGTTGCAAATGTATCTTGGTTGATGAATTCACTAGAGTAGTCAATTGCTAATTCCTCATTTTGTTTAACCTTACAAAAAAAGAGGAAAAACAAATTAAATTTGAAACTGGTAAAATTCGACACCAAGGTGTCGAAGAATTATGCTACAAATCGACACTTAAGCGTCGAATTTTTGTAGCAGAAATCGACATTGACATGTCGAATTTATAGCACAAATTCGACATGTCCAAATGTCGAATTTGATACCTCAAAATCGACATCTAAATGTCGATTTTTACCCATAAAATTCGACCTGTACATGTTGAATTCGTTTGCGCGGGATTTGTTTTGGAAAAACGATATTTTAGCTAAAAAACCCATAAATGCATACCTGCTTGGGTTCTTCCACCGTAGAATCTTCTATTTTGATGTCTTCTGACTCCTTACTTTCCATCTTTGTAAGATTTGTTGAATTTTGATGATTTTGAATGTTTAGGTTTTGTGGGTTTATGGAGGAGGAAGGAGAAAGGTCTTGTGGTTTTTGGAAGATGGAGAAGATGAAAGTTGGTCTTGTGGTTTTGTGGTCTTGTGATAGGGTTTTTTGTGTTTTTGAATTTTTTATTTTTTTAACAAGTAAGGGTATTATAGTATTTATACATTGAAAAATTTAATTTGGTCTTGCACAAATGGTTTTAGTCTTGCATATAGCCGCAACCTTTAACTATTTATAAGTAATGTCTAATATCTTTTTAATTCAATTTTGTCATAAAAAATAATAAATTTAATTCCTAACACATGTAAGAACCTAGTCGTAAATCGTAATATTTTATCAAAGCGTAATATTTGAACCAATTAAGCTCAAGTCCTTTCAATTCCTAAACATTATTCAAATATTTGAATCGATTAAGCGCGCTCAACTATTGACAAGAATGTCTTAATCAAATTAACTATTATTAATTAAAGTGTAATACATTTTAATTCAATTTTATCATAAAAAATTAATTCCTAAATTACGTAAGAATCAAACCATAAGATTAATTAAAGCGTATGATTTAAATCAATTAAGCGCAAGTCCTTTTAATTTGTAAATATTATTCAAAAATTTGAATCGATTAAGTTCAACTACTGACAATAACGTATTAATTGAGTTAACTATTTATAATTATAGTCTACTATCCTTTTAATTCATTTTTAACAAAAAAATAATAATTTAATTTGTAAAATCGTAAGAATCAAATTGTAAATCGTAAGATTGAATCTAACCATGAACCAATTAAATCTTACGATGTTTACGAATTAAATTTTATTATTTTTTATGATAAAATTAAATTAAAAAAGATACTAAACTTTAAATATACATAGTTTGATTATTACGCTATTGTAAAAAAAATGAGTTTAATCGATTCAAATATTTGAATATTGTATACGAATTGAAATGAGTTGAGCTTAATCGATGAAATCTTTGAATATTGTTTTTGAATTGAAAACACATGATTTAATTGATTAAAATATTACGATTTAATTAAATCTTACAATTTACGATTCAATTCAAACTACAAATTCTTTCGAAATTCATTTTTAATGTACACGAGTTGATCAACATTTCCTTAAATTTTTAAATTATATTATATAAAGATTTGTTAGTATAGGATATTTTTAATATATAATAATAATTATATGAGAATTAATAATTTATTTAACATTATTTATATAAGTTTTATAATAATTATTGTCACTACAAATTCTTTCGGTATTGTTAGTTTATTGTCAATTATTTGTTGTGTCTTAATGGTAATTATTCTTGTATGCTTTCAGATGGTCACAAGTTCAAATTCAGGTTGATGCAATTTTGGATAGGTGGTTTAATGATTTTTACCAATAATGATATAATTGACTTTATAAATTTTAATTCAACAATAAATATAGATTTAAAATTGTATTAAAATATAGAGGGTAAAATTGAAATTTCATTAATAATTTAAAATTGACGATATCTGAAGGGGGTATCTCATATAAGTCGTGTTCTTGATATCTCACGGTAGGAAAACCCATTTATTAAATGATACAGTTGTCCTTAAAATTCTATATGTGAAAAATATTTTGTAGGGCAAATTTGTCCATACAAAAAGGAAGAAGCCACTTACTATTCTGATATGTTCCACGGATTTTAGGAACGAGAATTTGAGGAATTAAGAAAATAGGATAAGAAATTAGAGATAATCCGAAGATTAAAGAGAAGAATTGTTTCTGTATTAATTCATATCCCCTTCTACGGTTTTCTCACCTTAATAAATAGTTTTTACAATAACTGAATATGTAACTACCCACTAAGAATATGGAAGACACCACAATCACACGTGCAACTAAATTCCTAAATTCATGCAATTTATCTAAAACAAATATGTTTTATTGAAATATTCCACTAACTAATATACTAAGTTATTATTTCACGTATCATTCCCGCCCGCTCGAAATATCCTTGTCCTCAAGGATATAACCTGGAAATGTGTAAGGGGTCGTTTTGATTGTTTGGTGGATCATAATTCTCGAATGGCACATCCTCGATCATATATAACTGAGGTCGTTGACAACGATGGTTCGGTGTGAATTTTTCGTCGCAATAGTAGCACAGGCCTTTCTGTCTCCGTTCACGGGCTTCTTGACCAGTTAACTTTGTGAAGGTAGGTGGCGAGATCTGGGGATTGTCAATTGTTGGCTGGTGTTTGATGTGGTCGGTGGAGGGCCTAAGATTCCCGGTGTGAAATTGGTTGTGACTCTCGAGCTTGTCGGTGTAGTTTGTGAGCGAATGGGTTGTGGAAATTTTGGTTGCAGCATGTTTCTTTCCTCCACGAGTCTTGCAACGCCTATCGCATCTACTAGAGATTCCGGCTGTTTAATTTTCACGTCAAGGCGAATCTCATCGGAAAGATCTGCAATAAAACAACCTATTAAAAAGTTTTCCGGAAGACCGTTCACTTGGTCGGACAATTTTTCGAAGCCCTCCTGATACACAACCACTGTTGTAGTTTGTTTGAGACGCGTGAGAGCTTCAGAAGGATTTTCATAATCGGTTGGACCAAGCGGCTCAAAACAGCCTTGGAAAACTCGTCCCACGATAAGGGTCCTCGAAACTTTGTTAACCACCGGTGCCACTGCAAGGCAATCCCCTCAAGGTGAAAGGAAGCGAGTTGAACTTGTTGCGTTGCTAGAATATTTTGAAATTCAAAATACTGCTCCGCCTTATATATCCACCCCATGGGATCATCACCAGTAAACCTCGGAAATTGTAGCTTCAGATTTGTACTTTGAAGAAGAGTTGGAGATGCGCGTGTTGTAGCTACGGCTAGATTTGTACTTTGAAGAAGAGTTGGAGATGCGCGTGTTGTAGCTACGGCTGGATTTTGCTTGCCTGTTTGTGAAGATTCTCCCACAGCAAAGGGGTTAACATTATTGTCGGGAGATTTAGGTTGGTTGGAAGAAGTCCTTAGAGCTTGAAGCTCAGTGAGGACAATTTGGAGAGTGTTGTGTAATTGGTCGAAATTTGACTCGTGTCGAGCCAGGATATCGAAAACCTCATTGCGAAACTCGGCATTAGATTTATTTCGAGTTTCCATGAAATCTAGCTCTGATACCACTGATATGTTCCACGGATTTTAGGAACGAGAATTTGAGGAATTAAGAAAATAGGATAAGAAATTAGAGATAATCCGAAGATTAAAGAGAAGAATTGTTTCTGTATTAATTCATATCCCCTTCTACGGTTTTCTCACCCTAATAAATAGTGTTTACAATAACTGAATATGTAACTACCCACTAAGAATATGGAAGACACCACAATCACACGTGCAACTAAATTCCTAAATTCATGCAATTTATCAAAAACAAATACGTTTTATTGAACTATTCCACTAACTAATATACTAAGTTATTATTTCACGTATCATATTCATACTTTTATATTCTCTATAAATAATAAATAATAAAATATAATATAATAAGTAAATAAATTTAATTAAATAGTTCAGTAAATCTAAAAAATGCCATCAATAAATATTTTTTTATTAAAAAAATGCTATCGTATTATTTGTAGGGATGACAATATTACCCGCTTCGATGGGTATAATATAATGTATTTTTGGGAAGAGGGTCTCAAAAAAATTTAGGCAAAAAAAAAAAAGAACCAAAAACAATTGAACCTTTTTTGGTTGCATAATTAGGAGAAGAAAAAATTTAGGACTTTTTTTGTATATTATGAATTTCGGGTGGACTAAATAATATATATATATAATATAATGTATTTTTAGGGAGATGGGCTTAAAAAATTGAGGAAAAAAAATGAACCAAATTTTTTCACATCATACAGTAAGTCAAACTCATGACCTTTCCGAAATATTTGGGCATCTTTACCACTAAAGCAAACTTTTTTTTATTATTTAGGGTGGTCCATGGCATATATGGCCACCTCTTAAATCGGCCCCTGTAGGTGCGGGCAAGACATTGAAGTGCCCGAAATCATGTTGAAAGTCGCCGTCTTTTTGTTGATGCTGTTGTCGATGGATACAGGCGAAGCCGCGAGAATGTTGGCACCGGGGCGTGTAATGTCGGGTTTGAGAATTCCAGGGCTTACCAAAAAGACGTATAGAAGGTTCGTATATGTTCATTGCGGGACTCATTGTTGTGATAGATGATACTGATTAGGAAGAGGAGAATGCGGTTCTAGATCGGTAATCAATGGCATGCGGTGAAGATTTGTTACGACATATTGGTTGTATATAGTATTATCAACGTTGCATTTATTTCTTTTTATTTGCATGCAAAAGAGTTTGTTCTGGAGCAGTTTATTTATATGATCGATAAGCAGCTCATACCCTGGGATTGTCGGGTTATGTAACTTTATAAACATATATTAATAAATGATTATATTCTACGCATGGATGATTTTACTGTACCCGAGTGTAATTCTGCATGCGCATGTTTGAATTAATGTTCATGATAATTCTGGCTTCGCCTCTGTACATGGTAACGTCCAAAGATCCATTATGGTCATAAATTCGGATAACCAATTTTTCTATGTGAAACATACGACATTAATGTGTGAATAAAATATTATGTACGATACGAATAAATTGTGTACAGTACATACCTTGCTTCCTTATATCTGCATTTTTTGTACTTTGTATATGCGTTGTTGTGATTGTGCGTAACCCCGATCTCACAATGGCATCTCTTGCACGCTATATAGAATCAAACCTGGCATCTTTGTATTAGTCGAGCGGTTACCTCTACATTATATTTGTCCTGCTTCATATATTTAGTGCTGCAAGAAATTAATTGGCTTTTGAATAAGCAAATTAATTTAATTGATATTCTTATGTTTTATAAAGACCTTATTGGTAGGCTGCATGGTTAGGATAGAAGAGATGTTATCTGCTTGGATTGTAAACTGCGTTTGCATGGCTTCATTAATGAATGCTAGGTTATTTTGTCTCCTGCATTACAATAAATATAGTCTCAAGATAATCAATAGTTTCCCATAAGGAAAAATGAGTTTTTTAGTCCTATAAATTTGCTAGTAGGAAGTTTTAGTCCACTATCTTTCAAAATCATAATTTTAGTCCTGTAAGTTATAAAAGTTGGGAATTTTGGTCATGTGATTGATAAGTGTTCGTTTTGCACGATTTTGGCTTATCAAATCTTCGAGTTTTGGTCTTCGTTCGTCCGAGTGTCGGCTTTATTTGTATATATTATTGCGTTTCTTGTTTTATTTCTATTATTAGGTTTTGTTAGATATTTTTGCCGATTCAAAACGATTTTGAAAGCGAAGCCAAGAATGAAGTCAAACAAGAGCAAAAAATTGCAATCAAGTGGATGGTGGCAGCGTTCGGTATTTTGCGCATCACTTCTTCATACGACCTCCGATTGAGCTGATTCAAGTGGATTTGGAAAACCAACTTCAAGGTCTACAACTTTTGTGAAATGAAAAATTGTCAAATTCGGGTTAAAAAAGGGTCAACAAAGAGTTTCAAGTTCAAACAGTCACCATATCGTGATATTACCATCATGTATCGCGATATGGGGAGAAACGAAACTGAGAGCTTGCATTTTTGCCATATCGCGCGATATGCCATCCTGTATCGCGATATGGGGAGAAACAAAATAGAGAGCTTGCATTTTTGCCATATCGCGCGATATGCCATCCTGTATCGCGATATGGGGAGAAACAAAATAGAGAGCTTGTCTTTTTCCCATATCGTGCGATACTATCACCCATATCACGATATGGCCTCGGGATGTGTAATAAATATCTAAAAAGGCAAAGCTTCCTCAAGAAGCTTTGCCTTACTATAAATAGAAGAAGCCCTCATTCTTCTACCTCTTCTTCGACTTTCTTCGGTCTTCGACAGTTCTTCGCGGGAATCTTCAACGAGGGGTTCGACTTGGGTTTTTCTTACGCAATTTCTTTACGTATTGTTCTTCATTTCTTGTGTACATTCTTTTGACATTATCTTTGTTATGAACTAAGAACATTTTCTTCTAGGGTAATGAAACCTTGTATATATTGATTTTGATCGTTATGTTGCATGCTTTGACTCCTCCTGAGCTGTAATCCCGTGTGACTCATTTACGAAAATTCACAACAGCTAGCTAAAAATCTTATAATTTACGATTCAAATCTTACGATTTAATTCATTCATACCCATGTCGATTCAAATGTTAAAATAAATCTTAAATATCAACAAATCGATAAAATTTTATGATTTACGATTTAAGAAAACTTTTATTTATTATATTATTTATAATAAACTTGGGATAATTACAATTTTGGTCTCTGTATTATATATCATTTTTAATTTTGGTCCTTCAACCGGAAATGTCGCCGATGTGGGCGTCAATTTGTAATTTCTGGAAATCCACCTCCCCGCCTGAAAAGCTGAAAATAAATCTTAAATAACAACAAATCGATCAAATTTTACCATTTACAATTTTAGAAAACTTTAATTTAATATATTATTTATAGTAAACTTGAGATAATTACAGTTTTTGTCCCTACCATTTTTAGATTTAATCCTTCAACCGGAAATGCCCCCAAGTGGAGGTCAATTTTTAATTTCTGGAAATCCACCTCCTTATCTGAAATAGTTTTGAAAATTGCAGAATCATCCATATACTTACTCCATCTTCCCACCATGTTTGGCCCAACCCTTTGCCAGTTTCCGTTGGGTTGGGAGGTTAAAAAGCCCAAAACTTAGCCCAAATAGGGTTAGGCGCAAGTTGGCTCAAATTTATAGAATAGGTAGAGATTCATGGAGGATTCTAGAAAGCTTTCTAGAACCCTCCCTTGTAGATACTTTGTAGAAATATTATGGAGTGTTCTAGTGAACAAATCCTAGCCGTTAGATCAAATAGATCCCCACCGTCCATTAAGGAGGTGGCCTAGTATAAATAGGGGTAGAGTCCTCATTTGTAATCATCCAACAAAAGATACAACAAGAATCGAACATCCAAGCACTGAAGCAATAAAAGTACTTTCCTACAAACTCACAACCAACTCTAATCAAATGGCAAATTTGACCCCAAATTGGATTTCTCTTGCAATATCCGATGACTCGTTTACAAAAAATCGCAATACCGAGCTTAAAATTTTATGATTTAGGATTCAAATCTTACGAGTCAATTCATTCATAGCTAAGTCATTTCAAAAATTAAAATAAATATTAAATAGCAACAAATCGATCAAATTTAATGATTTACGATTTCAGAAAACTTTAATTTATTATATTATTTACAATAAACTTGAGATAATTATAGTTTTGGTCCCTATATTATATACCATTTTTGATTTTGGTCCTTAAACCGATAATGCCCCACAGATGGTGGTTAATTTGTAATTTCTGGAAATCCACCTCCTTGACCGAAACAATTCTGAAAATTGCAGAATCATCCCTATACTTACTCCATTTTCCCAGCTGCTCCATGCAAACTGCAAATTTGACCCCAAAGTGGATCTCTCTTGCAATATCCGAAATATCCGCCACCAATGCAGCATGCTTCAACTCCTCCTCGGCTGTAATCACATGTGACTCATTTGCGAAAATTCGCAATGCCGAGCCTAAAATTTTACGATTTAAGATTCAAATCGTACGATTCTTTTCATTCGTACCTAAGTCGATTCAAATGTTAAAATAAATGTTCAATATCAACAAATCGATCAAATGTTACGATTTAAGAAAACTTTTATTATATTATTTATAATAAACTTGTGATAATTACAGTTTTGGTTCCTATATTATATACCATTTTTAATTTTGGTCCTTAAACTGGTAATGCCCAACTTCTAGCTGATTCTTCCACTACCGCAGTTGTACAATATAGATTGCGAAATTAACAAAATACGAAAATTCCATTCGGACTTGCACCTACGCTGCAGTACTATTTCATTCCCTACTCCTTTTATCTACACCTATGCACTTATGCACCGTACATGTACATAATCTCGTTCCCAGTTATTCTACAAATTACATTCAAAATTTTATAGCATTTACTATTTAAATTTCATAAAAAACAAATTCCGACACTACCCGGTTTAATATTCACCAAATAAGAGGCTTCACACGAGCATATTTTTTTTCCTTACTTCTCTTTGCAGCCAGCGCAGTAGTCTCAACACCATCCACGACAATAGTAGTGAACCCTCGTCTTCCACATGCTGAATTCCTAAAAACAAACAATCACATGTTTGATTGTTTGTTGATTAAATACAAACAATTATGTATATAGCTATGTTAAAATGTTTGAATAAATTCCGTCAGTGGAATAAACTGCATATGGACAATTTTTTTGTCGACCACTGCCTTGCTTGAACATGAAGTATGAACCATTTTTCATTACCTATTCCTTCACTTTCAATCAATAATTGTAGGCACCAGGATGGGATAAAAATAATTAATCCCGATATTGGATTTTAGTGATTTTGTGAAGACTTGAAAAAATAATATTTTTGAGTAGAGAAAGTAATAAAATTAGTGTTTTGTGGATGGAAAAATTACTTCTCTTTTTGTTTTTTTTGTCTTACTTACAATCGTCTCTAGCACTCCATATTTATTGTGAGGAGTACATTAATATTCTAATAAATTACAAGATGACTCTTAGACTAACAACTCTTCTAATTCTAATTTAATACATATGAAAATCAAAAGACAATTGTCTAGGTACATCTAGACAATGGTGCTTCAAATTCATATTTATTCTAACATTCAATCCCCTACTTATTCCAACATGAATGCCCATTTCTTCCGATATTGAATTGCCACTAATTCGAATAGTGAATTCACATTAAGTCCATAATTTATTCCAATTCGATACGAACAATTGAATAAACCGAAGTTTTAAAATAATTTCAGATCCGATTTTCCAATTTTAAACAATTTTAAAGCTGGAAAAATTCTAAACAATATTTCAAAAATATTTTAAACTTACGAAAACTCCCAATTACATAATACAACAATCACTACTTTAATACATCGAACATGCATAAAATCATAGCATATTAAAACGAACGCAATTAATTGCGCAACGAGCTCTGATACCACTGTTGGGTTTCGGGCACGTGTACGCAGCGGAAAACAAAAATTTTATGCGAATTAAACAAATTTAAAACACACAAACACATGCCCGATAATTTAAATCAATTAATTGCGTACCTTTGCGCTTCCAGCGAAATTAAAAACAACATACATGCTAAAATGTTTAACTGAATTTAAACCAATTAACATGCTCGCGTTTAAACCAACTAACATGCTCGCAACGATTAAAAGGATTACACATAATCACATAAAATCATTCGAAAGCAAACATGAATATTTAGTTTAAACGTAAACGAATCGACACATGAGATTCGTGTGTTTACCTCTTGAAGCGTGAGGTAGGAGCGCTAAGCAAGTCGAGATTGCTACGGAAACCAATCCATACAATCCAGGGCAGCAGCGGTGCAGCGACAACAACGGCGAGACGGCCACGGCGGCGCGTGTATCTCACGCGCGGTCTTCGGGTGACGCGTGGGATCGCGTGCGGCTTCGGCTCGTGTGTTGCTCCTTGGTTCTTCGATCTTCGATCTTCCTCCTCTCGGATTTCACCTCGTATACTTCGATCTACTAAACACGTGGCACTAGACACGTAATAGTTAGAAAAACGGAAGAAAAAGAGAAGGAAAGAAACTACCAAAGCAATCGACCAATGAACGGCCGATTCCGGCGAGGTTCCGGCGACGGCGCCGGTGATGGCCACGGGAGAGAGGCCGAGAGAGAGAGAGGTGAGCGGCTAGGGTTTTGATTAGGTCTTGTGTGTGTTTGCAAGGCCTATAAATCAAGTATTTATAGTCCCTCGCATAAAACCCTAACGGGCTTAAGTTGGACCGGGCCCAACAGCTTAAGCTCGTTAGTTCCTTTACTTGCTCGGCTCTCTCAATTCAATGATCGGAAAATTGCAACGATTACAATTTCGGAATCATTATAATATCCTCGTCATTACGAGTGCCAACTCTCAATTTCCAACTTTCCAAAAGTGGAAACCCTAGTTCAGTGCACTTTCTAAATTTGGGAACTTCCCGATTTAGAAAGTTCACTAATACGTTCGCCTATTCGTTTCCTTTTCTTAGTCTCATTCATAATTCCAAATTACGAATGTTGGATCGAATCATATTGACTTCCAATCATGCAAAGATAAACTATTTTATCTCTGACCGTTTATTCAAAGATCTCATGTGCACGAGCAGTGTGACCCTCGATGGTTCAGGTGTAAGCTAGCCGTGGGCCCACAACCCTTTGTGGTCAAAACTCGTCCCTTAGAGTTACGATTAAGATGAAGCTCATTTCACCTTAATCACCCAACGAATCAAGATTGGCGTCTAGCAACTACGCGTCATGATTCCCTAGATACAAATGAAGTGCCTGCAAGAACCTTCAGATATAGTTAACGTACAGTACGGTCCCTTCGATACATATGTCCCGATCGAACTAGAGGCATTGGTTCATCGAGACCTCTTTATATGTTTGATGATGGTGCGATCGTTCCAAGTGTTGTAATCGTCACGTGCATGACTTAGAGAATCGAAATCTCTAATCATCACTTAGCCAGCTCTGGCCAGAGACTTAGAATGATTACAAACTTTCAGAACACACAGGACATCCAAGACTATTCTAGCGATCGAATCCCCGACTACAATGCACAGACCTCCCACTAGATTTCGGACTGCACGAACACTGGCCCTTGGGATGGTCCTCGGTGGAACTCAGGGACAGGTCACGATACAGCTGGTCCTCTAGTGAAGTTACGGTGATGTCTAGGTCATAAGGACTAATGGTGTACAACTATACCATAGATATCTCTACTCGATTATTGGGAACCACTTAGAGATTTCTAGGGTGAGGGAGTTCAGTGAACTCGTCAACTTACGAGCACCCACTTATGCATGCCGATATCACAATACCGTTTACTGATGAGATGCAGTACACATACACTAAGTGCTAGTCTTCTAATGGGAAAGGCCGATATCCTCATTGGTGGCGTAACCCTTCGACTAGGAACACGTTTAACAGTTATAATACTTAAGTAAATATCTCACGATCCTAACGATCAATTACTAGTACTTGTAATAACTGTAAGGACTATGTCTATGCTTGTGACAAAGGGACAAAGATATAGAATGCCAAGGTGTTTTATCATTAATACGAATAAAGGTTCGTTTATTACAATAATAAATACGAAAGACCACAGCCACATGTTGGCTTGTTGGTCACCTACTCTAACAATCTCCCACTTGACCTAAAGCCAACTACCCATAAATGGCAATCCCATCGACTCTCGATGTTTCTCATGGACCGATCTCGGTAAAGGCTTCGTGAAGGGGTCTGCAACGTTCTCTTCCGAGGTGACTCGTTCTACCTTAACTTCACCTCTATCAATGATCTCTCGGATCACGTGATACTTCCTCAGAATATGCTTCGACTTCTGATGAGATCGCGGCTCCTTAGCTTGCGCCACGGCTCCGGTGTTATCACAGTACAACGGTACTGGATCACTAGCATCAGGAATGACACCCAACTCTTGGATGAATTTCCTTATCCAAGTCCCTTCCTTTGCAGCTTCGGATGCTGCAATGTATTCCGCTTCGGTAGTGGAATCGGCCGTCGTGTTTTGCTTGGAACTCTTCCAACACACGGCACCACCATTCAGCGTGAATATAAATCCAGAATTCGACTTTGAGTCCTCCACGTCCGATTGAAAACTAGAGTCGGTAAAACCCTCTAATTTCAACTCGGCACCCCCATAGACCAAAAATATATCCTTAGTCCTTCGCAAGTACTTGAGGATATCTTTCACGGCTTTCCAGTGAGCCGGGCCAGGGTTAGACTGATATCTGCTTGTGACACTCACAGCATACGCAATATCGGGTCTCGTACATAGCATGCCATACATTATGCTTCCTATGGCAGAAGCATAGGGCGTCCTTTTCATCTCCTCGATTTCACTAGGTGTTTGCGGGCACATAGATTTCGAGAGACGAACCCCATGGGACATTGGCAAGAATCCCTTCTTGGATTCTTCCATGCTAAACCGTTTCATAACGGGGTCTATGTACGGGCTTTGGGATAAGCCAAGCATCTTTCTCGCTCTATCTCTATAGATGCGTATTCCTAATACATAAGATGCTTCTCCCAAATCCTTCATTGAGAAACGTGTGGACAACCATGCTTTCGTTTGTTGTAACACTCCTACGTCATTCCCAATGAGTAGAATGTCATCAACGTAAATCACTAAAAATATCACTGCCCTCCCACTAACCTTCTTGTATACACAAGGTTCCTCCGGATTCTTCTCAAAATCAAACTCTTTGATAGTTGAGTCGAACCTAATGTTCCAACTTCGGGATGCTTGTTTCAATCCATAAATGGATCGCTGGAGCTTGCAAACCTTTTGCCCACTTCCAGAAGATATGAAGCCTTCCGGCTGCGCCATGTAAATTTCTTCCTCAATATCTCCATTAAGGAAGGCGGTCTTCACATCCATTTGCCATATCTCGTAGTCGTACCACGCAGCTATGGCCAGCAAAATCCTAATGGACTTCAGCATCGCGACTGGTGAAAAAGTTTCCTCATAGTCAACGCCTTGCCTTTGAGTGTAACCTTTCGCTACCAATCTAGCTTTATAGGTCGATACCTTTCCATCCACTCCAATTTTCTTCTTATAGATCCACTTGCAGCCTATAGGAACAATTCCCTTAGGTGGATCTACCAAGGTCCACACCTTGTTGGAGTACATGGAGTCCATTTCGGATTTCATGGCAGTTAGCCAATGTCCCATGTCCGCATCCGATACGGCCTCATTGTATGTTCTTGGATCTTGTCCAAGATCAACATGATCTTCATCATTTTCGAGGAGGAATAACCTATCTGGCATTTTCCGAACTCTTTCGGATCTACGTACCGTAGGTTCAGGAGGTATATTAGTGGTTTGTTGTATTGGTTCGATTGCTTGTTCTTGCGTTTGAACTTCACTTTGTGGTTCTTGAACTACTTCAAGTTCTATCATGCTGCCCTTTCTATCGGATAGAAACTCCCTTTCCAAAAAGGTGGCATTTCTTGAAACAAACGTCTTTGCTTATTTGACATAATAGAACTCGTATCCCATTGAGTCTTCGGGATACCCCACAAAATAGCACAAGTCGGATTTACTATCCAACTTATCTCCCAATAACCGCTTCACATAAGCGGGACAACCCCATATCCTAATATGTTTGTAGTTGGGTTTCCAGGAATGCCAAAGTTCATAAGGTGTGGATTTAACTGCTTTGGTGTTAACTCTATTCAGCAAATACGCGGCAGTACGAAGTGCATGACCCCACAAGTATGCCGGTAAGTTCGTGAACCCCATCATTGATCGAACCATATCTAATAAAGTCCGATTCCGACGTTCGGAGACTCCATTAAGTTGAGGAGTTCCCGGTGGAGTCCATTGGGATTGTATCCCATTCTCTTTTAGATAGTCAATGAACTCGATGCTCAAGTATTCTCCACCACGATCGGATCGCAGCTTCTTAATACTTCGTCCGAGTTGCTTTTCCACTTCGTGTCTAAAATCTTTGAACCTTTCAAATGTTTCGGACTTGTACTTTATCAAGTACACACACCCATACCTAGAATAATAGTCGGTAAAGGTAGCGAAGTAGTTATATCCACCCTTCGCACTAACACTTAGTGGACCACATACGTCTGTATGGATCAAATCCAAAAGACCCTCGGCTCGTTCCATTTTCCCTTTGTAGGGTGATTTGGTCATTTTCCCTTTAAGGCAAGATTCACAAGTTTGTAGTGATTTCACGTCCTCCAAAGACACTAGGCCAAAACAGCTCACTTGCGACGTGTTTTTTGGCGACGATTCCGGAATCGTCGCTAGTTTGCGACCATTTTGACTAAAAAACGTCGCAAGATATCGGAAAATAAGATTTCGATGGAATATCTCGCGACGATAAAAATAATCGTCGCCAGTATGCGACTAATATCAATAAAACGTCGCAAAGGGGAAAAAAAATAATAATACACTCTCGTAGCGACGTTTTTGGCGACGATTCCGGAATCGTCGCTAGTTTGCGACCATTTTGACTAAAAAACGTCGCAAGATATCGGAAAATAAGATTTCGATGGAATATCTCGCGACGATAAAAATAATCGTCGCCAGTATGCGACTAATATCAATAAAACGTCGCAAAGGGGAAAAAAAATAATAATACACTCTCGTAGCGACGTTTTTATATAACCTTCGCGACGAATATGACGTATACGTCGCTAGTGCAATTGTGAAAAAAAACAAATTATTGGGTTGGCGACGAATAAGGATAAACGTAGCGTAATAAAGAGGAAATATGAAATTATATTTATTCGTAGCGACGAAAATAGTGTATTCGTCGCAAGTAAAATACTTTGTTAAAAGAATTATAATTATTATTTGCGACGATAGTGTATGAATCGTCGCCAAAATAATTATAGAAAAAATCTCGCATTTCTATAGCGACGTTTCTTACAGAAACGTCGCAAATCTATTTAATTTTTTTTTTGGTTGCGACGAAAGTTATTAAAACGTCGCTACGAGATTCATTTAAATCTGAATTGGCGACAATTTGTTAGGAATCGTCGCAAAAAATTGAATTATAAGTCAGGCCCTAATCTGATTTTCTTCTCGTTTCTCTCTGTCTTTCAATCTTCCCCTCCGCCGGGTCCTCCCCCTACGCCTCCGCCGACGCAGTCTGCCGCTGCCGCTGCTCTCCGTCGTCCGCCGTCCGTCGCTGCTCTCGGATGATGAAGAAGATTCGATGTCCTCGGATATTAACTGCTTAAGCCAAAATGATAAATCGGATACTAGTTCGGTTCTTAAATCTGCTATGGCATCCAAATCTGGTACTAGTCTTGTTCATCGTATAATACAATTGCCTTTCTTTTTATTGAATTTCTGCAAATATGGTGATGGATTGAAGAAAGAAAAATAGATTTTTTTTTTATTAATTATTGAAGAAATTGATTCAAAGCAGGTGGAGCATATATGGGGGATGGGAGGGCGGGCAATTCGAGCAGTAAGCCGGAGTAGCTCGAGCAATACGATGTGATTGGGAAAATCGGAGAGGGAACATACGGTTTGGTTTTCTTGGCGAAGATTAAGGCGAACTGCTCCAAATCCATTGCGATTAAGAAATTCAAGCAGTCCAAAGATGGCGACGGCGTTTCCCCCCACCGCGATTCGTGAAATTATGGTTAATTGCAAAACCCCCCTTTTTTAATTTTAATTTTTTTTGGGTGTTTCTGCGTTTTACATGATTTTCTCCAGCAATGTATGTATTATTGTATACGACACGTGTTTCTGGTTGTGCTATGTTTATGGGGATTCTCTGTTGATTAGATCTGTTGATTAGATTGGCTAAGAAGAAAAAGAAAATGTTATTTTTCTTGTGGTTGGGTCTGGAGTGTGTGTGTGTGTGTGTGTGTGTGTGTGTGTGTGAAGTGTGGTAGATTGATGATTCATGTTATTACCATGTTTTTGTATTTCTTTCCTTTAACTCTTTCCTTAGAATTTTCATTTTCGTATATAGGTGAGAATAGGAAGGAAAAGTCTCTTGGGTTTCTTACACATAATTTTGTTAAGCTGTTTCTCTGCACCGATGTAAGTATATTTCATGTCGAACATTAATATTGATATTTGTTTGGTTTGCATCTTATGAATATAAATTGTCTTCAAATTCAGATGGATTTGATTTCTCTCGAAGATGCAGCAAAGCTTTTGCTCGGTGACGGAAAGCACACTTCAATGACTACTAGAAGTAAGATACCTTTACCTTATTTATTTATCTTGCTTTATTGCTTAAATGAAAGATACAATAATAAATTTATTAACATTAGTTTCATTCAACTCTCCAGCAAAAGTCAGAAGACTGTACGATATTGCCAATGTGTTATCTTCCATGAAATTCATCGAGAAGGTGATTCATCGTATATCCTAATTCGACATTAATTTTATGAAACTCGTTATGTGGATTTATAATTTGAACACTTATTCTGTACGATATACAGATTCATCACCCTGAGACAAGAAAACCTGCTTTTAGATGGTTAGGGCTGAATGGAAAACCCGATAATGGAATTGTAGACTCGAAGAAGAGGATTTTTGGGACTGATTTAACTAATACAGCAAAGAGGTTTAAGGTTGATGAAGATGGGCTTCAAATCTTGAAGCCAGTTAACCTAATGCGAGTAAAAAACGAGAACGAAAACGAGGATGATAGAACAACTACAATGGGTGCAAAGAGTTACCTGTTTGGCCCTTTTGCACCTGCAAATGTACCCCAAGTTGGAGTGTCGAACGATTATAAGGGAAAGCAGGTTGTTGATTGGGAAAGCTTGGCTTCTACTTACCGGCCTAAGTATCACAACCAAGGTATTTTCTTGAAATTGTTGATTTCATCATATCAAAATATTTTTTCTTAGTTAAATAAATTCCAATCATTTCTTTCATTCGAAGTGTCGTGTTCGTGTTTGTGCTGTGTTTATCAAATAATAGACAACAAGATGCAAGTGATACAAATAGTATATACATTCATTTTCTTTATTTCAAGTTCCATACTGTCTAGGCACGCCATTTTTTCCAAGAAACAACTATGTTCGTTTATCTAATAATTCGTCATCGCTAAATTCGTGTCTGGACAACAGTTGAATAGTTGCTTATTTCTCATGAATATTTGTTTTAAATAATGTTGTTGCATACATGGATGGTTTTTTTGGGGATGTTCATTTATTAGTTGTTATGCTGTCGAAATTTTTGCTAAACAAGTGTACTTAATCATTTTCAGGCTGATTTGGAACGAGTGTACGATGAGACAATTCGTGATGGAAGTGACGAAAGCACGGCCAACTCAATTGCGATAGAAAAAGTGCTCGGAAAAAGCAAAGGGCTTGGAATTAAGATTGCAACCACCACAAAGAATCGGTTTTAATATTTTCGATATAAGTGTATTTTTTTTTATATAAGTGTATTTTTTTTTTATATAAGTGTATTTTTTTTTTATATAAGTTTATTTAATCCGTATAATTGGTTTTAATATTTTCGATATAAGTGTATTTTTTTTTGTACAACTGCTGAATACAGGTTGAATTTGTTAATTGAAAAAATAAATAAACCAGAAATTATATTAAAAAAAAAAAACCTAGCGACGAATAAATAAAACAAATCGTCGCAAATAAATCGTGGCCTTGCGACGAAAAAGGCTATTAGTCGCAAACATTTTTCACAAACGTAGCGACGAAACCGTCAAAAACGTCGCTGAATATAGCGACGAAAATATAATTCGTCGCCAATGTTTGCGACTTATTCTTTATTCGTCGCAACTGGGCAGCGACGAAAGTATAGGATCCGTCGCGAATATTAAAAAAACATTTTTTTCCAGAAAATACGAATGTTGTGACGATTTATGAAATTCGTCGCCAAACGTTGCGTCGAAAATGACTTTTCGTCGCCGACCTTGCGACGGGACGTTTGGCGACGTTTTTGGTATGATTTGGCGATGAAAATAATTCGTCGCAAACAGTAAAAAATCGTCGCCAAATAGACATTTTCGTCGCCAAAATTCGTCGCCAGTCGACCATTTTGGCCTAGTGAGAGAACAATCCTTAACTGACAAAATCGTTCATCCTTCTTAAAGAGACATGACCTAATCTAGCGTGCCAAAGTTGTGCGGGGTTTTGATCTATCTCCTTACGTTTTGCTGATATAACATTAATAGGTATTTCATTTGGATTTAGTTCATACAAGTTGTTTAATAGTCGTCCTTTGCAAATCAAATTCTCATTCTTTTGTATAATGCAAATCGAATTTCCAAAAACAAAAGTAAAACCTTCAATATCTAATACAGGAATAGAAATAAGGATTCTAATGAGGGACGGAACAAATAAACAATCGTTCAAAACAATAGGAAAACTAGAATCCAAAACATTTAAGTAAATTGTGCCAATGGCTTTAGCAGCAACTCTTGCTCCATTCCCCATCCTTAGGAAGGTCTCACCCGCTCTAAGTCTTCGACTTCTTGTCATTAGCTGCAAATCATTGCACAAATGTGAGCCACAGCCCGTATCCAATACCCAAGAAGAAGAGTTGACAGACAAATTTACGTCAATGAAATACGTACCCTTTTCAGAACCTTTCTACTTCAGGTAAGCCTTGCAGTTGCGGCGCCAATGTCCTTTCTTTCCACAATGATGGCAAGCATCATCAACTTGCTTGCCCACCTTTGCTTTGGGGCCCCCACTACCTTCACACACTTCGAACTTGCTGTTTGGGAAGGGAACTCTTTCCTTTCTCTTCTTTTGGAAAGAACTCTTCTTTCCAGAAGTAGCAGCAATGAGAACAGACTTCTCTTTGTTAATGGTGGACTCGAAGCTGACCAACATGTTCATTAACTCATCCAAGGGAGGATCTAGTTTGTTCATGTTGAAGTTCACTATGAACGATTCATAGGAACTAGGGAGAGATAACAAGATCAAATCCAACGAGAGCTCGGCTGGGAGGGTGACATCAAGATTCACTAGCTTTTCAAGGAGAGTGATCATTTTGAGACAGTGCTCGTGGACCAAAGTCCCTTCGCGCAGTCTTGCCGTGATCAACACCTTTGTAGCAGCGTACCTCGATGCCCTAATATTCTCAATATACATGCTATCGAGATGGGCCTTTATGTCGAAAGCATGCATGTGAGACTCATATTTCCTCGCAAGCGCGGGCTCCATGGCGGCTATCATATAGCACCTAGCATGAGTGTCATCTTTCTTCCAAACTTCATAAGTTTCCTTCTCAGCATCAGTCGCTGTGGCAGGTATAGTGGCGGGAAGTCTCTCGTTCAAAACATAGAGACGCCCCTCAACAGTTAGTACAAGCTTAAGACTACGCAACCAATCTAGGTAATTAGGGCCATTGAGTTTATCGTCGAGGATTGACATAATGGGATTCTTAGACATGATTATCTGAGAAATATAGAGAAGAGGATTATTAGAGATTCGCGTTAAATGATTGTTACAATTAAATGTTTGGACTTATGTTATTTAATTGTTCTCCCACTAATTTTATCGAGTTCCACTTCCCTCTAGTAGACAAACGAGAAAACTGATTTTTCTTAATGGGCTTTAGGTCCGATAGACAAATATAACCCGTAGTTAATCTAGCCCGATTATATTTGCCCAAAGGTAGATCACAATCAATCATATCCACAATATGACCCTAAATTAATTTTCCTCACACTTGATAATGACCTAAGTTAATCTCGCGAATATCAAAATCGTCGTTTGTCAAGTCTAACCTACCAATCAAAGATGCTCATAGAACTTGATTATGCCAAACTAATGCAGTCCCTAGTTAATCTAGCCGACCACGTTAATTCAACATAACCCTTTTCTATGGCTACCTTCATCGCTATGTCAATTGAATTACAGCTTACTCTACCATAGCACTGTTGGGGATCGTGCATGTATACGCAGCGGAATTTAAAAATTTTAGATCGAACTAGTTTCGATTACATGCATAAACTAATCACATAGTCAACGTACCTTAACGCTTCCGCCATACATATGGTAATTATCGATTTAATTGAAAAACGCGTAAAACCGAAAATTACGAAACATGCTTATACTTCATTTCACAAAATCGAAACATGTAATCACGTATTACTCATGCTCGCAAATTAATAATCATACAAACATGTTCGAATCGAATTACGAAAGTTCCGATTTAATTACCTCTTGTAGCGTGCGATTTCGACGAATCGAAATCCTAGAACGAGTCACGTACAAGCTGCAAATTACCAATCCACGGGGCTGCAACTCACGGCTGGACCAAGCTGATCCAGCAAGCGACGAACGGCAGTGAACGGCAGCAGCAGCGGCGGCGCGTGGCAGCGGAAGCGGCGGCGCGTGAGCGGCGTATCGGCGCGTGCGGCGGTGCGTGGATTCGTCGGGGCAGCAACTCCTCTCCAATTAGGTTTCACCTCGTATTTTCGACCCACTCGAACTACAGCACTAGATGTAAACGAGTTAGACAACAACAAGAATAAAACGAAGGAAACGAGAGAAGAAAAACCGGCGGTTTTCCGGCGGTGGTCGGCGGTGGCGCGCCGGTGGAGCAACGGCCGAAGAGGGGAGCGGCTAGGGCTTGAGCGGCTAGGGTTTGGTGCTGAAAAATCTGATCTCAAACTCTTGTTTGAGGTCTATTTATACCTAGGGTTTTCAACCCTAGCGGGCTTAAGTCATTGGGCTTGACCCACTGATGCATTAAACCCATTCCCTCGTCGGCCTCGTTTCTAATAAACGATCGTTCACAAAATTATAACAAAATTATATTTGTGACGAGCTCAAAGCCCTCGTCGATACGAGTGCCTCTTCGAAATTTCCAATTTCCAAAATTGGAAACTTCCACTTCAGTGGACTTGCTAAATCGGGAAACTTCCCAATTTAGAAAGTTCACTAAATTCCGCATTTCTCTCTTTCTCTACGTTTATTCCGATTCGCAATCCACAATTACGAATCTTGGATTCAATCATATCGACATCCAATCGTTCAAAGATTAACACATTAATCTATGCTTGTTGTTATCAAGGATCTATATTACACGAGAAGTGTGACCCTCAATGGTTCAGGTGTATGCTAGCCGTGGGCTCACAACTCTTTGTGATTCGAACAACACATTGTTCTTATACGAACTCCTCCCAAGAGTCCCGATTAGAGTAAAACTCATTTTACCTAATCCCGATCAAATCGGTGCCCAACGAATCAAGATTGGTGTCTAGCAACTACGCATCATGATTCCCTAGATACAAATGAAGTGCCTGCAAGAACCTTATGATATAGTTAGCGTACAGTACGATCCTTTCGTAATTGAACTAGAGGCATTGGTTCACCGAGACCTCTTATAAAGTTCAATAACCGTGCGAACGTTCTAGGTATTATAAATCCGTTCGTGTGCGACTTAGGGAAACACATTTCCCTAATCACCCCACTACCAACTCTGGCCAGAGATTCCATGGATTATAAACCGTCATAACACACATGACATCCATGACTACTCAAGCGCTCGAATCCCCTACTACAATGCACAGACTTCACACTAGATTTCGGATTGCACGAACGTTGGCCCTTGGAGTGGTCCGCGGTGGGACTCAGGGACAGGTCACGCTACAATCGGTCCTCTAGTGAAGTCACGGTGATGTCTGGGTCTTAAGGACTAATGGTGTACAACTATATCTTAGAAACCTATTACTCGATGAATGAGAACCACTTATAGATTTCTAGGGCGAGGGAGTTCAGTGAACTCATCCAGTACGAGCACCCACTCAAGTATGCCGATGTCACAACACCGAGGACTGATGAGACGCAGTACACATACACTAAGTGCTAGTCTCAAAAGGGAAAGGCCGCACTACAAGAAAAGTGGCTTTTAATAGCATTATGTTATAGCGTTTTCGTAGCTAATGCTATAATTGCTTTATATATATTAAATAAATAATATAAATGGAAAAAGAAACGCTATAGTTCACAAGTGATATTTTTGGGATAATAAATTAGGATAAAATATCTTCCATAAAGCCCTACTCTTAAGCCAGCGGCATCTCCCTCTGACATTCGACCAAAAAAAAAAATCTCTATGTGCCATCGATCTGTTGCCGCACCGTTTGTTGTTTGTCTCCTTTTTCCGATGCTTGTATTTTGATTTCGCGTTCAATTTATTTCTTTATGTGTATCATGTGTCCCAATTTTTCTTTGATTTTTTCAAGTCCTAATCAAGTTTACTTTTGTTGTAATTAATTGCCCAGATTCGAAAAAAACAGCCCGAAGTCCTTGCTCCCTTTGCCCGAGTGTCAATTCATCGCTTAAAATCAGGTTTCACCATTTTTATTTGATGGGAAATGAATATTATCTTTTTTATTTTATCAGTACTGTGTTTTGAAGGGGATTCCCCTTTCACGTTGTTCGTATCTTTCATAGTGTATTGCCATTAATATCTTATGGTTTTAATATGCAGTTTGGCTTCTATGTCCAATGATTCCTATTTTACCCATCGTTCTGTTGATTTTCCCCTTTCCGTGGAAAAAATCTTATTGTTTCTTTTATGTGTGTCTTTGTGTTTTGAGTATGACACAGTATAGTTTATTGTATTGTGCACGTTTCATTGAATACTCTATTAAAATTAACTCTGTCGTTAATGTAACAATTTGTCTTAGTGGTGAAGTGTATAGTTCTTGAAATTGTTTGTTAGAATATTATATATATGTAATGAATGTGTATATACATACACATACATGGACTGAACATGTATGTGATAATGCTCAAAATTGGGAACACTTTGGAAATTTGGAAAATGTACTTGCTGCATTGCTACTCGTTTTCTAATTTTCTATTGTTTAATGCTTAAAAGATTGATTTTAGCCAAATATCATAGAGTACCCTTCAATTACAATGACCGGAGATCCTTTCATCATAAATCTACTATCTGAGCAAGGTATATTATATTTTTTTATTGTGCATTCTAGTCTAGACGAAAATAAATACGTGTTTATCTTCTATTGATTGTTATTCTTGAGGCAAAATGAATTACTTAACCTTCTGAGTTATTCTTAATGTATTAAGCTCTCTTCTTTTTCTATGATCATGAAGTTTTCTTTGAACTATTTATTTTATAATATTGTTGCAATATTTTCTCAAAATTTATATGTGGACCACCACATATTAATCTCTCGTCGCATCAATCAATGATAGTAGTACAAGTGGTGAATTTTGCTAATGTTCGTATTATTAATATTATGCCTTTGATTTGTAATATCGTAGGTCATATGACAAGAAGACACGGATCATGAAAATATGACTGATGAGGTAGAGAAATTCCCCAATTTATTCATGTCTGATCTATAAATATTCTGACAACAATTTCTTGTGCTTCTTGCTATTACTGTTAGAAAAATTGCTTGACATTTATACTTGTTAGACATCATATGTATTCTTATTGAGTTGTGATTTTGATATGTAATTGTTTACTTTTATTAACCTAGTGAGATAACTATATTATTTTCTTGTGAATGAGTAATGTTCTCCCTCTATTTCACTTCATTTAAATTCACTGAGTAAGGATGTTGATTAAGGATGCTAAATCAAGATTGTGAGAGTATTTTGAATGGCGTTAAATTATCACTGGAGGACGAAATTGTTCATCAGACGCGCATAGTAATATTTCTTCCTTGATGATTCTATGTCTCTGATTTTAGTTTAACTGACTGCATTAATTTACTTATTACTATATTTGAAAATAAGTTATCTTTTATATCCCGAATAGTGAAAAAGTATACAACGAAAAAGTATACGTTTTTTTTTTGTTAGTGCGTAGTTGGTACCTCATAAGATCTAGGAATATTGACATTGCTGGATTACTGACTATACTTTTATGGTTTTGGTTGACACGAAACATGGAACTGAAAAATGAGCGCAACCTTAACTGTATGACGGAGCATCGGAAGTCTAGCTTTTTTGTAATATACTTGAAAGTTTAACCTCTTGTAAACTAGTGAATGTGATATAATTGATCAGCAAAGTATGATAGGTAGTTTTTTTAATTTCTTTTTGATAGAATTTTATGGATTGTTCTTCGTACTATACTATATATTATTTTGAGTTTAAGAAAAATGTGATTATATATTTATTATTGTTTTTATCAGGTAGATGAAATAATAATAACATTATGTTCTGATGGTTTTGTGAAAAGAAACAGAAGCGTAAATAACAACCAATTAATTTAATAAATAAATTAATCAGTATTCATTCTATAGCAGCAAACTACACGTGCAAATGAACTTATCATAGCGTTTGTATTATGCAGCAATTGGTTAAATAATAGCGTATAACCGATAGCATTTAAAAGATGCTATTATAATTTAAACAATAGCGCTACATAGATGCTGTAGAAGGATGGACAATAGCGCTCAATAGACGCTATCAAAGGAATTTATATGATAGCGTTTCAAAAACGCTATGACAAAGTGGGGGTCTATTATAGCTCCGGCAGACATAGCGTTTGTAAAAACGCTATGATAGCCTATTATAGCGTTTTTCAAACGCTATCAATGACGTTTTATGGTGTAGTGCCGGTATCCTCATTATTGGCGTAACCCATCGACTAGGAACAAGGTTTAACAGTTACATTACATTGCTGAGTTATCTCACGATTCTACTAGATCAACTCACAGTAATAGAGTAACTCGTTAGGACTATATCTATGCTGCTTGCATGGGATAACAGATATAGAATGCCAAATAAGATATTTTATTATTACGAACGAAAAACGATTGTTTTATTACAAAGAAAAGAGAAAGACCACAGCCACAAGTTGGCTTGCCGGTCACCTACTCTAACAAGCACTCCCCGCTAACACGGCTTACTGCACTATAGTAAAGGGCTACACATAATCCAACCGTTGGCAGAAGGAAAGAAATAACTCAACAGATTGGGTTTTTCTTTATAGCTTGAAATGATTCTTAATTAAATTAACAATGAGAGATTTTTATTAAAATGTTTTATCTCATCAGAAGGTTTTGATGTTGGAGTAGGTGACCAACAAGCCAACTTGTGGCTGTGGTCTTTCCTTTTATCTTGTAATAAAAGGATCGTTTTTTCGTTCGTAATAATAAAATATCTTATTAGGCATTCTATATCTGTTATCCCATGCAAGCAGCATAGATATAGTCCTAACGAGTTACTCTATTACTGTGAGTTGATCTAGTAGAATCGTGAGATAACTCAGCAATGTAATGTAACTGTTAAACCTTGTTCCTAGTCGATGGGTTACGCCAATAATGAGGATACCGGCCTTTCCCTTTTGAGACTAGCACTTAGTGTATGTGTACTGCGTCTCATCAGTCCTCGGTGTTGTGACATCGGCATACTTGAGTGGGTGCTCATACTGGATGAGTTCACTGAACTCCCTCGCCCTAGAAATCTATAAGTGGTTCTCATTCATCGAGTAATAGGTTTCTAAGATATAGTTGTACACCATTAGTCCTTAAGACCCAGACATCACCGTGACTTCACTAGAGGACCGATTGTATCGTGACCTGTCCCTGAGTCCCACCGCGGACCACTCCAAGGGCCAACGTTCGTGCAATCCGAAATCTAGTCTGAAGTCTGTGCATTGTAGTAGGGGATTCGAGCGCTTGAGTAGTCATGGATGTCCTGTGTGTTCTGACGGTTTATAATCCATGGAATCTCTGGCCAGAGTTGATAGTGGGGTGATTAGGGAAATGTGTTTCCCTAAGTCGCACACGAACGGTTTTATAATACCTAGAACGTTCGCACGGTTATTGAACTTTATAAGAGGTCTCGGTGAACCAATGCCTCTAGTTCAATCGGGACATGTGCTATGAAGGGATCGTATTGTACGCTAACTATATCATAAGGTTCTTGCAGGCACTTCACTTGTATCTAGGGAATCATGATGCGTAGTTGCTAGACGCCAATCTTGATTCGTTGGGCACCGATTTGATCGGGGATTAGGTAAAATGAGTTTTACTCTAATCGGGACTCTTGGGAGGAGTTCGTATAAGAACAATGTGTTGTTCGAATCACAAAGAGTTGTGAGCCCACGGCTAGCATACACCTGAACCATTGAGGGTCACACTTCTCGTGTAATATAGATCCTTGATAACAACAAGCATAGATTAATGTGTTAATCTTTGAACGATTGGATGTCGATATTATTGAATCCAAGATTCGTAATTGTGAATTGCGAATTGGAATAAACGTGGAGAAAGAGAGAAATGCGGAATTTAGTGAACTTTCTAAATTGGGAAGTTTCCCGATTTAGCAAGTCCACTGAAGTGGAAGTTTCCAATTTTGGAAATTGGAAATTTCGAAGAGGCACTCGTATCGACGAGGACTTTGAGCTCGTCAGAAATATAATTTTGTTATAATTTTGTGAACGATCGTTTATTAGAAACGAGGCCGACGAGGGAATGGGTTTAATGCATCAGTGGGTCAAGCCCAATGACTTAAGCCCGCTAGGGTTGAAAACCCTAGGTATAAATAGACCTCAAACAAGAGTTTGAGATCAGATTTTTGAGGACCAAACCCTAGCCGCTCAAGCCCTAGCCGCTCCCCTTTCGGCCGTTGCTCCACTGGCGCGCCACCGCCGACCACCGCCGGAAAACCGCCGGTTTTTCTTCTCTCGTTTCCTTCGTTTTATTCTTGTTGTTATCTAACTCGTTTAGATCTAGTGCTGTAGTTCGAGTGGGTCGAAAATACGAGATGAAACCAAATTGGAGAGGAGTTGCTGCCCCGACGAATCCACGCACCGCCGCACGCGCCGATACGCCGCTCACGCGCCGCCGCTTCCGCTGCCACGCGCCGCCGCTGCTGCTGCCGTTCACTGCCGTTCGTCGCTTGCTGGATCAGCTTGGTCCAGCCGTGAGTTGCAGCCCCGTGGATTGGTAATTTGCAGCTTGTACGTGACTCGTTCTAGGATTTCGATTCGTCGAAATCGCACGCTACAAGAGGTAATAAGCATGTTTCGTGATTTTCGGTTTTACGTATTTTTCAATTAAATCGATAATTACCATATGTATGGCGGAAGCGTTAAGGTACGTTGACTATGTGATTAGTTTATGCATGTAATCGAAATTAGTTCGATCTAAAATTTTAAATTCCGCTGCGTATACATGCACGATCCCCAACAGTGGTATCAGAGCCACGGGTTAATCGTTTATTTGTCAACGTGTTTATCGTTTTCGAAAGCATGCTTCGATTTGTTGAATTGTTGTATTATTGGTGTTATCTAATTGGGTGGTTTAATATTAATTAAATATTTTGAATATTTCAGAAAATATAAAAAATTTTAATTTTGAAAAATTCGATTTTTGCTGCTGTTTTTCAGCTGACCGAACCGGTCCGGTCGGACTGGTCCGACCGGTCCGGTCAGCACAACAACAAAAAAAAAATATAAAAAATATTAATTTGATTTTCTGAAATTAATATTAAAAATTAATTGATTTTTAATTTTTGAAATTATTTATCAATTAAACCCAAATTAGATGATTGATCCATTAATTCAATTTGAATTCAAAGAATAGTGTTGGATTAATTGTTTAATTTAATCGTTAAATTAGTTTAATTAATGGAACACAAATTAGATAGCAAATAATTAATGGACTTCATTCTTATTTGATTGATTTATGAATGAAGGGAGTCCGTTAATTATATTTGCAATTAATCGTATTAATTAAATAATTCATGAGATGAATAATTGTGATTAAGTACGATGATGATCGTATGTCTCTCTTAGGATCAATATGCGTTTCCACATACCTAGAGAACATAGTTGTAGGAATCACAAACGATCATAACCTAAAACTTCCGATGAGCTAATAAGATTTAATAAATAAAATCCCTCGTTCTTAATTAAGAATAATTATCAAGCTATAAAGAAAAACCAAATTGTTGAATTTTTCTTTCCTTCTACCAACAATTAAATTATGTGTAGCCTCTCATAATAGTGCAGTAAGCCGTGTTAGCGGGGAGTGCTATTGTGGGATAAGCTGTAATTTAATTGACATTAGATGGAGATACGGTCATAGATAAAATTATGTTGGATTAATGTGGTCGGCTAGATTAACTAGGGATTGCATTAGTTTGATATAGTTGGATCTATGACATCTCATATTGGAAGGCTAGACTTGACACACGAAGATTTTGATATTCGCTAGATTAACTTAGGTCATTATCAAGTGTGAGGTAAATCGATCTTTAGGGTCACATAGTGATGTGATTGATAGTACTCTACCTTTAGGCTTATGTAATCGGGATAGATTAACTACGGGTTACATGAGCGCTATTGGACCTAAAGCCCATTAAAGAAAAATAAGTTTTCTCGATTGTCTGCTAGAGGGTTGTGGAATTCGATAAAATTAGTGGGAGAACAATTAAAACATAAAAGTCCAAAATTTTAATTGTAACGATTATTACGAACCAAACTCTAATTATTGTCTTCTTAAAATTTTCTCATCAACAATGTCCAAACATCCCTTTTCCTCTATCCTCGACCAAAACAAACTCACCGGTCCAAACTATTTGGATTGATTTCGCAATCTGAAACTTGTGCTCCTAGTAGAGGAGACGCAACTGCAAGGCTTACCTCGATCTGAAACGTTCTGAAAAGGGTACGTATTTAGTTGAAGTTAATTTGTCCGTTAAATCTTCTGCTTGGGTATTGGATACTGGTTGTGGCTCAGATCTTTGTAATGATTTGGAGCTCATGACAAGAAGTAGGAAGCTTAATGTGGGTGAGACCTACCTAAGAATGGGCAACGGAGCAAGGGTTGCTGGTGAAGCCATTGGGACAATTTATCTTTCTGTTTTGGATTCTAGTTTTTCCATTGTTTTGAACAATTGTTTATTTGTTTCCGTCACTTATTCGAAACCTTATTTCTATTCCTGTTTTGGATAATGAAGGTTTTACTTTCGTTTTTGGAAATTCGATTTGCATTATACAAAAGGAACAAAATATGATTTGTAAGGGACAACTTATAAACAACTTATATGAACTGAATCCAAATGAAATACCTATTAACGTTATATCAGCAAAACGAAAAGATATAAGTCTTAACCCCGCACAACTCTGGCACGCTCGACTAGGTCACATTTCCTTGAGAAGGATGAACAAGTTTGTAAGTGAAGGAATGTTCTCCTTGGAGGACGTGAAATCACTTCAAACTTGTGTATCCTGCCTCAAAGGAAAAATGACCAAGACACCCTTCAAAGGGAAGATGGAACGAGCCGAGGGTCTTTTGGATTTGATCCATTCAGACGTGTGTGGTCCACTAAGCGTTAGTGCTAGGGGTGGTTTTAACTACTTCGTTACCTTTACCGATGATTATTCTACGTATGGTTTCGTGTACTTAATGAAGTATAAGTCTGAAACTTTTGAAAAGTTCAAAGATTTTAGACACCAAGTAGAAAACCAACTCGGTAGACGTATTAAGAAACTACGATCCGATCGTGGTGGCGAATACTTAAGTACTGAGTTTATAGACTATCTTAAAGAGAATGGGATTCTGTCTCAATGGACTCCTCCTGGAACTCCTCCTGGAGTTTCCGAACGTCGGAATCGAACACTGTTAGACATGGTTCGATCTATGATGGGGTTCACCGAGTTATCGGCATACCTGTGGGGTCATGCACTCCTAACTGCCGTGTATTTGATGAATAGGGTTAATACCAAAGCAGTTAACTCCACACCTTATGAACTTTGGCACTCCAAGAAACCCACGTTTAAACATATTAGGATATGGGGTTGTCCCGCTTACGTGAAGCGGCTAGTGGGAGATAAGTTGGATGGAAAATCCGACCTATGCTATTTTGTGGGGTATCCCGAGGATTCCATGGGATACGAATTCTACTATGTTTCCGAGGCAAAGGTGTTCGTCTCGAGAAATGCCGTGTTCCTTGAGAAGGAATTTCTATCGGATAGAAAGGGCAGTGTAGTTGATCTCGAAGAAGTTCGAGAACCACAATCTGAAGTTCAAGCACAACAATCAGATAATGAACCAATTCAACAAACCACTAATATACCTCCTGAACCGTCGCTGCGTAGATCTGAAAGAGTTCGGAGAGCGCCCGATAGGTTATTCCTCGTTGATGAAGTTGACCAAGGATGTGATCCTAGAACTTTCAACGAAGCTGTATCGGATACAGACAAGGGACATTGGCTAAATGCCATGAAATCCGAAATGGACTCTATGTACTCCAACAAGGCATGGACCTTGGTAGATCCACCCGAGGGAATCGTTCCCATAGGCTGCAAGTGGATCTATAAGAAGAAAATTGGAGTAGATGGAAAGGTATCGACCTACAAGGCTAGATTGGTAGCGAAGGGTTATACTCAAAAGCAAGGAGTTGACTATGAGGAAACCTTCTCTCTAGTTGCTATGCTTAAGTCCATTAGGATTTTGCTGGCCATTTCTGCGTGGTATGACTACGAGATATGGCAAATGGATGTGAAGACCGCTTTCCTTAATGGGGACATTGAGGAAGAAATTTACATGGCGCAGCCGGAAGGCTTCATATCTTCTGGAGATGAGCAAAAGGTTTGTAAACTCCAGCGATCCATTTATGGATTGAAACAAGCATCCCGTAGTTGGAACAAAAGGTTCGACACAACTATCAAAGAGTTTGAATTTGTGAAAAACCCGGAGGAACCTTGTGTCTACAAGAAGGTTAGTGGGAGTGCAGTGACTTTCCTTGTACTTTATGTTGATGACATACTACTCATTGGGAATGATGTGGGGATGTTGCAGTTAACTAAAGTATGGTTATCCACACGTTTCTCGATGAAGGATTTGGGAGAAGCATCCTACGTATTGGGAATACGGATCTATAGAGATAGATCGAGGAGATTGCTTGGCTTGTCCCAATCCATGTACATAGACACCGTTCTTAAACGGTTTAGCATGGAAGAATCCAAGAAGGGATTCTTGCCAATGTCCCATGGGGTTCGTCTCTCGAAATCCATGCGTCCTCAAACGCAAATGGAAATCGAGGAGATGAAAAGGACACCTTATGCATCCGCTATAGGAAACATAATGTATGGCATGCTATGTACACGACCTGATATTGCATATGCTGTGAGCGTCACAAGCAGATATCAGTCCGACCCTGGCCCATCCCATTGGAAGGCTGTGAAGGACATTCTCAAGTACTTGCGAAGAACTCGAGATTTGTTTTTGGTCTATGGGGATACCGAGTTGAAATTAGAAGGCTTCACGGATTCTAGTTTTCAATCGGACGTGGATGACTCGAAGTCAAACTCGGGGTATATATTCAAAGTCAACGGGGGTGCCGTGTGTTGGAAGAGTTCCAAACAAGGCACGACGGCTGATTCCACCACCGAGGCTGAATATATTGCAGCATCAGATGCTTCAAAGGAAGGGTCATGGATTAGGAAATTCATCCAAGAGTTGGGTGTGTTTCCGAAAGCTAGCGCTTTTGCGTGAGTACTTTTGTGCAGGCTTTTGAACTTTTACTCATGTGCGTATTTTTTCTACCGAGTGTTTTTGTGCACGTTTCTTGATGCGCATTCACGTCCTTGAATTGTAGTACGTATTTTCATGATCGCTTTTGTTATCCAATTTTGACCATATTCGAGTCCGAATTTGGAATTTTCACGTTAGACGGGAATTGTAGCCCACTGAAATAGCTTTCTAATGCCACCGGAACCAGCCGATTTGGAGTCCGGATGAGAGAGTTATGCTCTGTTAGAGTAGGTGACCGGCAAGCCAACTTGTGGCTGTGGTCTTTCTCTTTTCTTTGTAATAAAACAATCGTTTTTCGTTCGTAATAATAAAATATCTTATTTGGCATTCTATATCTGTTATCCCATGCAAGCAGCATAGATATAGTCCTAACGAGTTACTCTATTACTGTGAGTTGATCTAGTAGAATCGTGAGATAACTCAGCAATGTAATGTAACTGTTAAACCTTGTTCCTAGTCGATGGGTTACGCCAATAATGAGGATACCGGCCTTTCCCTTTTGAGACTAGCACTTAGTGTATGTGTACTGCGTCTCATCAGTCCTCGGTGTTGTGACATCGGCATACTTGAGTGGGTGCTCATACTGGATGAGTTCACTGAACTCCCTCGCCCTAGAAATCTATAAGTGGTTCTCATTCATCGAGTAATAGGTTTCTAAGATATAGTTGTACACCATTAGTCCTTAAGACCCAGACATCACCGTGACTTCACTAGAGGACCGATTGTATCGTGACCTGTCCCTGAGTCCCACCGCGGACCACTCCAAGGGCCAACGTTCGTGCAATCCGAAATCTAGTGTGAAGTCTGTGCATTGTAGTAGGGGATTCGAGCGCTTGAGTAGTCATGGATGTCCTGTGTGTTCTGACGGTTTATAATCCATGGAATCTCTGGCCAGAGTTGATAGTGGGGTGATTAGGGAAATGTGTTTCCCTAAGTCGCACACGAACGGATTTATAATACCTAGAACGTTCGCACGGTTATTGAACTTTATAAGAGGTCTCGGTGAACCAATGCCTCTAGTTCAATCGGGACATATGCTGCGAAAGGATCGTACTGTACGCTAACTATATCATAAGGTTCTTGCAGGCACTTCACTTGTATCTAGGGAATCATGATGCGTAGTTGCTAGACGCCAATCTTGATTCGTTGGGCACTAGAGAGGTGAGCGGCTAGGGTTTTGATTAGGTCTTGTCTGTGTTTGCAAGGCCTATAAATCAAGTATTTATAGTCCCTTGCATAAAACCCTAACGGGCTTAAGTTGGACCGGGCCCAACAGCTTAAGCTCGTTAGTTCCTTTACTTGCTCGTCTCTCTCAATGCAATGATCCAAAAATTGCAAAGATTACAATTTCGGAATCATTATAATATCCTCGTCATTACGAGTGCCAACTCTCAATTTCCAACTTTCCAAAAGTGGAAACCCTAGTTCAGTGCACTTTCTAAATTTGGGAACTTCCCGATTTAGAAAGTTCACTAATACGTTCGCCTATTCGTTTCCTTTTCTAATTCTCATTCATAATTCCAAATAACGAATGTTGGATCCAATCATATTGACTTCCAATCATGCAAAGATAAACTATTTTATCTCTGACCGTTTATTCAAAGATCTCATGCGCACGAGCAGTGTGACCCTCGATGGTTCAGGTGTAAGCTAGCCGTGGGCCCACAACCCTTTGTGGTCAAAACTCGTCCCTTAGAGTTACGATTAAGATGAAGCTCGTTTCACCTTAATCACCCAACGAATCAAGATTGGCGTCTAGCAACTACGCGTCATGATTCCCTAGATACAAATGAAGTGCCTGCAAGAACCTTCAGATATAGTTAACGTACAGTACGGTCCCTTCGATACATATGTCCCGATCGAACTAGAGGCATTGGTTCATCGAGACCTCTTTATATGTTCGATGACGGTGCGATCGTTCCAAGTGTTGTAATCGTCACGTGCATGACTTAGAGAATCGAATTCTCTAATCATCACTTAGTCAGCTCTGGCCAGAGACTTAGAATGATAACAAACTTTCAGAACACACAGGACATCCAAGACTATTCTAGCGATCGAATCCCCGACTACAATGCACAGACCTACCACTAGATTTCGGACTGCACGAACACTAGCCCTTGGGATGGTCCTCGGTGGAACTCAGGGACAGGTCACGATACAGCTGGTCCTCTAGTGAAGTCACGGTGATGTCTAGGTCATAAGGACTAATGGTGTACAACTATACCATAGATATCTCTACTCGATTATTGGGAACCACTTAGAGATTTCTAGGGTAAGGGAGTTCAGTGTACTCGTCAACTTACGAGCACCCACTTATGCATGCCGATATCACAATACCGTTTACTGATGAGATGCAGTACACATACACTAAGTGCTAGTCTTCTAATGGGAAAGGCCGATATCCTCATTGGTGGCGTAACCCTTCGACTAGGAACACGTTTAACAGTTATAATACTTAAGTAAATATCTCACGATCCTAACGATCAATTACTAGAACATGTAATAACTGTAAGGACTATATCTATGCTTGTGACAAAGGGACAAAGATATAGAATGCCAAGGTGTTTTATCATCAATACGAATAAAGGTTCGTTTATTACAATAATAAATACGAAAGACCACAGCCACATGTTGGCTTGTTGGTCACCTACTCTAACAAGTACAATCTGTTACTTATACACTAAATCAGTCGTATAGACCTATGTATGTTGGTACCTCAATAACTTTCTTTAAATATGTGCAGAAATGTAAATCCTAATTCCTCACGAACACCACATTCAAGATATGAAAGACAATGGTTCAGCTGATCACTCTTTCGCGTCATCATCGGGCACACAAATATTCTATAAAAAATACGGCATACTGAACAAGGAGTATGCAATTTAACACTATACCTATCAACTTAATATATGGACCAAATATTGATTATAACTACTGTATTAGTCTAACAAAATACAACCTCCACGTATCAACATTATAGGAAGGCAAAATTAGTTTTTTAATTAGTCCTGTAAGTTTGCTAGCTGAGAGTTTTAGTCCATCATGCTTGAAAATCAGAATTTTAGTCTTGTAAGTTTAAAAAGTTGAGAATTTTTGTCTTATAACCTGCTATAACAGGTTAGGTAGTGGTTGCTTGAATGAGTTGGCATTTAATTTATAAAAATAAATAGATTAAAAATAAACTAGATGATGTGGCTGATGAGTTGGACGATTTTGGAGGGAAATAAAATATACCATCAAATTATTTTTTTATTTTATGAGTGAAATAAGCTTTTTTGTAGTACTTAAAGTAAATAAACAGAACACAAGAATTAATGTGGTTCAGAAACAATTGTGCCTTACATCCACGTGGACCTGCAAACACGATTTCACTAGTTCAGATTTATAGTGTACATTAATAGGACTTAATAAAAACACTAAAGACTCCCTCTTTATATAATATGCTGTTCTTGCACACAACTCGAACTTCGTGTTTCTTCCAACAGCAGCTCCACACCGCGTGCCTAGAACTCCTTTCTGGCCTGAACTCCCTTCAGTGACGCGGTTGATCTCCCAAGAGATCTATACAGCCAATCTGTATATGTTGACACATCCAACGATGGCACAGTTCTGTTCAGCAGAACGTTTCAGCGATTCTTCAAAGCAACGGAGTGATTTTTCTCCCAACAAAAGTGTCACGGTCTTTGTGAGGTGAGGAGCCTTATATAGGCGTGAGATCGGCCTCCAAAGACCTGTCTTCCAAAGGAACCGAATAACTAGGAAAAAAAATCCTAGTCAATCTCTAGTTCTAATCTAGATAACTGTTGGCACCAAATTTCCGTTAGTGAAGATTGAAGAAATCCGCCATACGTGGAAATTTAAGATTGGCAAAGATTTGTTTTCCATGTTTATTTTGGAATTAATTAGAGTCCTATTCTTGTAATATTTTTATTAGGACTTAGATTTATTTCCATGTATTATATTCTAGTTAGGTATCTTTTGTACTTATCTAGAATAGAAGTAGAAATCGACTAGGATTCTATTACCTAGTTAAATCGATTTCTTAGGGCCCAAGTTAGGTTTAGGGTGGTGATTTCGTGCCTATATAAGGCCCTCAACCTCATATGAGTCCGATGGAGCTTTAATAAGAAAAATCCCAGCATAAAGGCTTTGAAGGGTGCAGCCCGTGCTGCAGCCCTGTCTGCACGGCAGGTGTGGCAACAGAACTGGTTTCTTCTACCAGGCCATAAAGAAGATCGGCGTTTCGGGAGAAGTGCTTAAAAGATCTCGGGAGAGGTCGATCCGCCGTTTGAAGGGAGTTCAACATTGGAGGAAGTCCAAGAGTGCGGAGGAGGAATTGCTTTGATTATCAACAAGTTCGAGTCGTGTGCAAGAACGGCGTATCACATAAAGAGGGAGTCTTTAGTGTTTTATTAAGTCCTATTAATGTACACTTAAATCTGAACTAGTTTTGCAAGTCCTCGTGGATGTAGGGTACGTTTGTATCCGAACCACATTAAATTGTTGTGTTCTTTATTCTGCTTTTCGTAGATTTATTACTGTGACAACACAACAATTCTGTTACGTCACCTAATGTCGTAACACGTAGTCTGTCTCAACAGATGAGTGGACTTTGATAGGCATTTAAAATCAACAATAACTATAAAAGATTCCTAACAAGAGTAAAGTACAAGGAAATAAATCTAAGTCCTAAAGTATTACAAAGGTAGGACTCTAAATTTCCAAAATAAACATGGGAACAAATCTTTAGCCAATCTTTACTTCCCAAGTGAGGCGGATTTCTTCCTTGGCGGAAATCTGGCGCCAACAATCTCCCCCATTGGCATAGATTTGGTCAGAACCCATGTTTAACAAGAAATCCCTCTGCAGATAAGACGGAAAGAGAGAAGACTCCCCCTGCATCACATACTTTAGCACATAACAACACATAACATCACATACTGTTAGCACAATAGCAGTGCTACATAAGTATTTCCTGCAGTGAGACAAATAAGGGAGATATATAGTATCACTCCAACATTACCTCAAAAATAGTTATCAATGTAGATAAAAGGATAACAAATAGAGTCTAAGATGCAGAGAAAAAAACAATACTAGCTATTACAAACCAAAAGTAATAGCAGATAGTTTTAAGATAAAAGACATAAAAACGCAAAAACATAAATCTCTGCTTTAGTAACTAAAGCCAGAGAACAAATAATCCTCATCACGAGAGCTAGGCTGTGGAGGAGTAAGGAGGGATGCCTGCTTTTTGCCTTTGTCTTTGGTCTTGGTTGAAGCCGCAGGAGTTGTTGCTACTCCTCCTTTCTGACCAGAATGTGCCAAAGTCCTAAGCAGCTGATCCTGACTAGAGGCAAACGCTTGAGCTAGCTGAGCCTGGATAGACTCCTGAAAACGAGTGAGCTCATCCTTGGTGACCACATCAACAGGCGGCGGAGCAGAGGCAGAGACAATGGGAGCCTTCTTCGCACGAGGGACCGTCTGAACAACAGAAGGGTCAACAGGAGGCAGATCAGCAAAATGTTCAGAGAGGACCTTACCATGGATAGTGATAGGACGGCTAGGAGGATCCAACAAAGTGGCATCACGAGTGGGCAGGCCTTGTTTGATCAGAAGCTGATAGATCAGAGAAGGAAACGGCAGATGCTCACGCTCGGTGCGAGAATTGGCTAACGCACCAATCTGAGTGAAAATCAATTCACCAATATTGATTTTGAGGTCATGAGTGATGCACCATAAAAACTCAGCTTGGGTGGGATTGAGAGTAGCATTGTGAGTAGTGGGAAACCAGTTGGAAATGCCTATTTTAAACAGAACCGAGTACAACTGAGTCAGCTTAGAAACATGAAAAGCAGACTTTGGACCAGGCCATTTTTTCAAAACTTTGGCAGTGAGATTAGAAGCCAGAGTATCTTTGGAAACAGAGGGTTTGGAAGAAACCTCGTTTGGACATTTATAGAACTCATTAATCAAGGCAGGGGTTACAGAATAGAAGGAACCCCTCACATACACTTTCCCATACCCTCGAGACCCCTCACCAGAAAATCGATCAGAAAGATTTGCATAAAACTCAACAATGACAGACCGTTCGAAAGGTTGTGCACTCACAATAGTGCCAAGCAACCCTTGAGATTTAAGAAGACGGAAAATCCCAGACAGAGGTAACACAGCTCTAGACAACACACGCTCAGGAGAGCACGCACGCTTACTCATGCTATCCCAATTTGCTTTAGCAAGAGCGGAATAAAAGAGGGATGAGAAACAGTTACCAGCAGAGAGTTGAGAGCCCACAGATGAATCAGAAGATTTAGAACGCAAAGGGTCATCCTCAGGAATAGGCTCAGAATAAGAGGATTGATGACCTTCAGACTCGGAGAGAGGAGTGGAGACAGATGGGCCGTCGTGTTTTCGATTATAGCGGCGGAGTTGAGCAGGAAACACAACGTTGCGGGGGGCATCCTCTGGATCTGAGGGCAGAGCATCTTGTGGGGTTGCAGAGAGGCTATCACCGTCAAGATCAGCCACGCCGGTGTCAACAGGGTCAGGCACATCACTTGTCTTGAGACTCGGTGATGGTGAAGCCACGGGAGTAGAGATTAGGTCCAGATCTGTGGCGACAGGAACAGGAGAGACCTCCACAGCAGTAGGGCGAACTTTCATCGAGGATTTTCTGGACTTTTTCTCAGCAGGCGAGGCAGATGGAGTGTGGCGTCGTTTCTTGGAGCCCTCAGCAGATCGATTCTTGCCCATGGTGAATAGTGAAGACAGAGAAAAACAAGAGAAATAGAGAAAGAACGGCGGAAGAGAAGCAGAATGAAGTGTGAGAGACAAACCCTAAATGAGGCAGATATTAAAAGCACAGGGACCGAGAAAATAGGCAGAAAAAGGGAGGACTCTTCGGATACTGGATATATTCAAATCAGAAAAGGATCCCACAAAATCCGCCACCAATACCAAACAAGATATTCTCCACACGAAACATCAAAAATAGTGAGGGCAGTGTTAGACTAGGTGACCAACAAGCCAACATGTGGCTGTGGTCTTTCGTATTTATTATTGTAATAAACGAACCTTTATTCGTATTAATGATAAAACACCTTGGCATTCTATATCTTTGTCCCTTTGTCACAAGCATAGATATAGTCCTTACAGTTATTACAAGTACTAGTAATTGATCGTTAGGATCGTGAGATATTTACTCAAGTATTAAACTGTTAAACGTGTTCCTAGTCGAAGGGTTACGCCACTAATGAGGATATCGGCCTTTCCCATTAAGACTAGCACTTAGTGTATGTGTACTGCATCTCATCAGTAAACGGTATTGTGATATCGGCATGCATAAGTGGGTGCTCGTAACTTGACGAGTTCACTGAACTCCCTATCCCTAGAAAACTCTAAGTGGTTCCCAATAATCGAGTAGAGATATCCATGGTATAGTTGTACACCATTAGTCCTTATGACCTAGACATCACCGTGACTTCACTAGAGGACCAGCTGTATCGTGACCTATCCCTGAGTTCCACCGAGGACCATCCCAAGGGCCAGTGTTCGTGTAGTCCGAAATCAAGTGGGAGGTATGTGCATTGTAGTCAGGGATTCGATCGCTAGAATAGTCTTGGATGTCCTGTGTGTTCTGAAAGTTTGTAATCATTCTAAGTCTCTGGCCAGAGCTGACTAAGTCATGATTAGAGAATTCGATTCTCTAAGTCATGCACGTGACGATTACAATACTTAGAACGATCGCACCGTCATTGAACATATAAAGAGGTCTCGATGAACCAATGCCTCAAGTTCAATCGGGACATATGAATCGAAGGGACCGTACTGTATGTTAACTATATCTGAAGGTTCTTGCAGGCACTTCATTTGTATCTAGGCAATCATGACGCGTAGTTGCTAGACGCCAATCTTGATTCGTTGGGTGATTAAGGTGAAACGAGCTTCATCTTAATCGTAACTCTAAGGGACAAGTTTTGACCACAAAGGGTTGTGGGCCCACGGCTAGCTTACACCTGAACCATCGAGGGTCACACTGCTCGTGCACATGAGATCTTTGAATAAACGGTCAGAGATAAAGCAAGTTTATCTCTGCATGATTGGAAATCAATATGATTGGTTCCAACATTCGTAATTTGGAATTATGAATGAGAATAAGAAAAGGAAAATAATAGGCGAACGTGTTAGTGAACTTTCTAAATCGTGAAGTTTCCAAATTTAGAAAGTGCACTGAACTAGGGTTTCCACTTTTGGAAAGTTGGAAAATGAGAGTTGGCACTCGTAATGACGAGGATATTATAATGATTCCGAAAATGTAATTGTTGCAATTTTCCAATCATTGAATTGAGAGAGACGAGCAATTAAAGGAACTAACGAGCTTAAGCTGTTGGGCCCGGTCCAAATTAAGCCCGTTAGGGTTTTATGCAAGGGACTATAAATACTTGATTTATAGGGCTTGCACAAAGATACAAGACCTAACCCTAACCCTAGCCGTCCACCTCTCTCTCTCGGCCTCTCTCTCCCGCGGCCACCACCGCCGTCAACGCCGCCGTTTCGCCGTTCATCGGCCGATTAGTTTGGTAGCTTCTTTCCTTCTCTTTTTCTTCCGTTTTTCTAACTATTACGTGTCTAGTGCCACGTGTTTAGTAGATAAAAGTATACGAGGTGAAATCCAAGAGGAGGAAGATCGAAGATCGAAGAATCGAGGAGCAGCGCATGAACCGAAGCCGCACTCTACCCCACGCGCCGCCCCGGAAGATCGCGCGTGAGATTCACGCGCCGCCGTGGCTGTTTCACCGCTGCTGCCGCTGCACCGCTGCTGCCCCGATTGTACGGATTGGTTTCCGTAGCAATCTCGACTTGCTTAGCGCTCCTACCTCACGCTTCAAGAGGTAAACACACGAACTCAATGTTCTTGATTCGTTTACGTTTAAACACTATATATTCATGTTTGCTTTCGTGTGATTTGATGTGATTATGTGTAATCGATTTAATCACTGCGAGCATGTTATTTGGTTTAAACGCGAGCATGTTAGTTGATTTAAATTCGGTTAAATAAATTAGCATGTATCTTGTTATTTAATTTCGCTGGAAGCGCAAAGGTACGCAATTAGTTGATTTAATTTGTCGGGCATGTGCTTATGTGATTTAAAAGTCGTTTAAATCGCATAAAATTTTTGTTTTCCGCTGCGTACGCGTGCCCGAAACCCAAGAGTGGTATCAGAGCTCGTTGCGCAATTAATTGCGTCGTTTAATATGCTATGATTTTATGCATGTTCGATTTATTAAAGTAGTGATTGTTGTATTATGTAATTGGGAGTTTTCGTAAGTTTAAAATATTTTTTGAAATATTGTTTAGAATTTTTCCAGCTTTAAAATTGTTTAAATTTGGAAAATCGGATCTGAAATTATTTTTAAAATGTCGGTTTTTAATTGTTCGGATCGAACCGGTCGGACCGGTTCGATGGTTGTGCACGATCCAATCGACCGAATCCAAGTGGATTCGGGTCGGTCAGACCGGTTCTCGGTCCGACTGACCCGGCCCACTGATTTGGGTCAATTGGACCGAGCAGAACCGGACCGTTTCGGTCCGAACCGGTCAGACCGGTCGGCCGAACCGGTTCACCGAAAATAATAATAAAAAAAAAAAAAAAAAAAAAAAAATTATTTCAGATTTCTTAAATTAAACTTAAAACAAATTGATTTTAATTTTTGGAAAATTAATTGCAATTAATCCCAATTAGATAATTGGATCGACAATCATCTATTTTAGTAAATAGGTGTTAGATTAATTAATTAATTTAAATTGTTAAATTGATTTCAATTAATAGAACACATGTATAATATTGATTATACTTCAACTTAATTAATAGTACCTCAACATTATTTGATTGATTTATGTTAGTTGAGGTTCTATAATTATTTTGAAAACCCCGATAATTAATTAATGTAATTAATTATGTAGTTAGGTCGTATGTTCCTCTTAGGACAATATGCGTTTCCATATACCTTTAGAGAACATAGATGTAGGAATCACATAGACCAATCCAAACCTTCTGATGAGATAAAACATTTTAATAAAAATCCCTCATTCTTAATTTAATTAAGAATCATTTCAAGCTATAAAGAAAAACCCAATCTGTTGAGTTATTTCTTTCCTTCTGCCAACGGTTGGATTATGTGTAGCCCTTTACTGTAGTGCAGTAAGCCGTGTTAGCGGGGAGTGCTATGGTAGAATAAGCTGTAATTCAATTGACATAGCGATGAAGGTAGCCATAGAAAAGGGTTATGTTGGATTAACGTGGTCGGCTAGATTAACTAGGGACTACATTAGTTTCGCATAATCAAGTTCTATGAGCATCTTTGATTGGTAGGTTAGACTTGACACACGACGATTTTGATATTCGCGAGATTAACTTAGGTCATTATCAAGTGTGAGGAAAATTAATTTAGGGTCATATTGTGGATATGGTTGATTGTGATCTACCTTTGGGCAAATATAATCGGGCTAGATTAACTACGGGTTATATTTGTCTATTGGACCTAAAGCCCATTAAGAAAAATCAGTTTTCTCGTTTGTCTACTAGAGGGAAGTGGAACTCGATAAAATTAGTGGGAGAACAATTAGATAACATAAGGCCAAACATTTTATTGTAACAATCATTTAACGCGAATCTCTAATAATCATCTTCCCTATACCTCTCAGATAATCATGTCTAAGAATCCCATAATGTCAATCCTCGACAATAAACTCAATGGCCCTAATTACCTAGATTGGTTGCGTAGTCTTAAGCTTGTGCTAACTGTTGAGGGGCGTCTCTATGTTTTGAACGAGAGACTTCCCGCCACTATACCTGCCACAGCGACTGATGCTGAAAAGGAAACTTATGAAGTTTGGAAGAAAGATGACACTCATGCTAGGTGCTATATGATAGCCGCCATGGAGCCCGCGCTTGCGAGGAAATATGAGTCTCACATGCATGCTTTCGATATAAAGGCTCATCTCGATAGCATGTATAGTGAGAATATTAGGGCATCGAGGTACGCTGCTACAAAGGAGTTGATCACGGCGAGACTGCGCGAAGGGACTTCGGTCCACGAGCACTGTCTCAAAATGATCGCTCTCCTTGAAAAGCTTGTGAATCTAAATGTCACCCTCCCTGCCGAGCTCGCGTTGGATTTGATCCTGTTGTCCCTTCCTAGTTCCTATGAATCGTTCATAGTGAACTTCAACATGAACAAACTAGATCCTCCCTTGGATGAGTTAATGAACATGTTGGTCAGCTTCGAGTCCACCATTAAGAAAGAGAAGTCTGTTCTCATTGCTGCTACTTCTGGAAAGAAGAGTTCTTTCCAAAAGAAGAGAAAGGAAAGAGTTCCCTTCCCAAACAACAAGTTCGAAGTGGGTGAAGGTAGTGGGGGCCCCAAAGTAAAGGTTGGTAAGCAAGTTGATGATGCTTGCCATCACTGTGGAAAGAAAGGACATTGGCACCGCAACTGCAAGGCTTACCTAAAGCAGAAAGGTTCTGAAAAGGGTACGTATTTCATTGACGTAAATTTGTCTGTCAACTCTTCTTCTTGGGTATTGGATACGGGCTGTGGCTCACATTTGTGCAATGATTTGCAGCGAGCGGGTGAGACCTACCTAAGGATGGGGAATGGAGCAAGAGTTGCTGCTGAAGCCATTGGCACAATTTACTTAAATGTTTTGGATTCTAGTTTTCCTATTGTTTTGAACGATTGTTTATTTGTTCCGTCCCTCATTAGAAACCTTATTTCTATTCCTGTATTAGATATTGAAGGTTTTACTTTTGTTTTTGGAAATTCGATTTGCATTATACAAAAGAATGAGAATTTGATTTGCAAAGGACGACTATTAAACAACTTGTATGAAATAAATCCAAATGAAATACCTATTAATGTTATATCTGCAAAACGTAAGGAGATAGATCAAAACCCCGCACAACTTTGGCACGCTAGATTAGGTCATGTCTCTTTAAGAAGGATGAACGATTTTGTCAGTGAAGGATTGTTCTCTTTGGAGGACGTGAAATCACTACAAACTTGTGAATCTTGCCTTAAAGGGAAAATGACCAAGTCACCCTACAAAGGGAAAATGGAACGAGCCGAGGGTCTTTTGGATTTGATCCATACATACGTATGTGGTCCACTAAGTGTTAGTGCGAAGGGTGGATATAACTACTTCGCTACCTTTACCGACGATTATTCTAGGTATTGGTATGTGTACTTGATGAAGTACAAGTCTGAAACATTTGAAAGGTTCAAAGATTTTAGACACGAAGTGGAAAAGCAACTCGGACGAAGTATTAAGAAGCTGCGATCCGATCGTGGTGGAGAATAGTTGAGCATCGAGTTCATTGACTATCTAAAAGAGAATGGGATACAATCCCAATGGACTCCACCGGGGACTCCTCAACTTAATGGAGTCTATGAACGTCGGAATCGAACTTTATTACATATGGTTCGATCAATGATGGGGTTCACGAACTTACCGGCGTACTTGTGGGGTCATGCACTTCTTACTGCCGCGTATTTGCTGAATAGAGTTAATACCAAAGCAGTTAAATCCACACCTTATGAACTTTGGCATTCCCGGAAACCCAACTACAAACATATTAGGATATGGGGTTGTCCCGCTTATGTGAAGCGATTAGTGGGAGATAAGTTGGATAGTAAATCCGACTTGTGCTATTTTGTGGGGTATCCCGAAGACTCGATGGGATACGAGTTCTACTATGTCAAGGAAGCAAAGACGTTTGTTTCAAGAAATGCCACCTTTTTGGAAAGGGAGTTTCTATCCGATAGAAAGGGCAGCATGATAGAACTTGAAGTAGTTCAAGAACCACAAAGTGAAGTTCAAACGCAAGAACAAGCAATCGAACCAATACAACAAACCACTAATATACCTCCTGAACCTACGGTACGTAGATCCGAAAGAGTTCGGAAAATGCCGGATAGGTTATTCCTCCTCGAAAATGATGAAGATCATGTTGATCTTGGACGAGATCCAAGAACATACAATGAGGCCGTATCGGATGCGGACATGGGACATTGGCTAACTGCCATGAAATCCGAAATGGACTCCATGTACTCCAACAAGGTGTGGACCTTGGTAGATCCACCTAAGGGAATTGTTCCTATAGGCTGCAAGTGGATCTATAAGAAGAAAATTGGAGTGGATGGAAAGGTATCGACCTATAAAGCTAGATTGGTAGCGAAAGGTTACACTCAAAGACAAGGCGTTGACTATGAGGAAACTTTTTCACCAGTCGCGATGCTGAAGTCCATTAGGATTTTGCTGGCCATAGCTGCGTGGTACGACTACGAGATATGGAAAATGGATGTGAAGACCGCCTTCCTTAATGGAGACACAGAGGAAGAAATTTACATGGCGCAACCGGAAGGCTTCATATCTTCTGGAAGTGAGCAAAAGGTTTGCAAGCTCCACCGATCCATTTATGGATTGAAACAAGCATCCCGAAGTTGGAACATTAGGTTCGACTTAACTATCAAAGAGTTTGATTTTGAGAAGAATCCGGAGGAACCTTGTGTATACAAGAAGGTTAGTGGGAGGGCAGTGATATTTTTAGTGCTATACGTTGATGACATTCTACTCATTGGGAATGACGTAGGAATGTTGCAACAAACGAAAGCATGGTTGTCCACACGTTTCTCAATGAAGGATTTGGGAGAAACATCTTATGTATTAGGAATACGCATCTATAGAGATAGAGCGAGAAAGATGCTTGGCTTATCCCAAAGCCCGTACATAGACACCGTTATGAAACGGTTTAGCATGGAAGATTCCAAGAAGGGATTCTTGCCAATGTCCCATGGGGTTCGTCTCTCGAAATCTATGTGTCCGCAAACACCTAGTGAAATCGAGGAGATGAAAAGGACGCCCTATGCTTCTGCCATAGGAAGCATAATGTATGGCATGCTATGTACGAGACCCGATATTGCGTATGCTGTGAGTGTCACAAGCAGATATCACTCTAACCCCGGCCCGGCTCAGTGGAAAGCCGTGAAAGATATCCTCAAGTACTTGCGAAGGACAAAGGATATATTTTTGGTCTATGGGGGTGCCGAGTTGAAATTAGAGGGTTTTACCGACTCTAGTTTTCAATCGGATGTAGACGACTCAAAGTGGAATTCTGGATTTATATTCATGCTTAATGGTGGTGCCGTGTGTTGGAAGAGTTCCAAGCAGAGCACGACGGCTGATTCCACTACCGAAGCGGAATACATTGCAGCGTCCGAAGCTGCAAAAGATGGGACTTGGATAAGGAAGTTCCTCCAAGAGTTGGGTGTCATTCCTAATGCTAGTGATCCAGTACCGTTGTACTGTGATAACACCGGAGCCTTGGCGCAAGCTAAGGAGCCAAGATCTCATCAGAAATTGAAGCATATTCTGAGAAAGTATCATGTGATCCGAGAGATCATTGATAGAGGTGAAGTTAAAGTAGCACGAGTCACCTCGGAAGAGAACATTGCAGACCCCTTCACGAAGCCTTTACCAAGATCGGTCCATGAGAATCATCGAGAGTCGATGGGAATGGGATTCATGGGTAGTTGGCTTTAGGTCAAGTGGGAGATTGTTAGAGTAGGTGACCAACAAGCCAACATGTGGTTGTGGTCTTTCGTATTATGGTAATAAACGAACCTTTATTCGTATTAATGATAAAACACCTTGGCATTCTATATCTTTGTCTATTTGTCACAAGCATAGATATAGTCCTTACAGTTATTACAAGTACTAGTAATTGATCGTGAGGATCGTGAGATATTTACTTAAGTATTATAACTGTTAAATGTGTTCCTAGTCGAAGGGTTACGCCACCTTAGTGTATGTGTACTGCATCTCATCAGTAAACGGTATTGTGATATCGGCATGCATAAGTGGGTGCTCGTAAGTTGACGAGTTCACTGAACTCCCTCACCCTAGAAATCTCTAAGTGGTTCCCAATAATCGAGTAGAGATATCTATGGTATAGTTGTACACCATTAGTCCTTATGACCTAGACATCACCGTGACTTCACTAGAGGACCAGCTGTATCGTGACCTGTCTCTGAGTTCCTCCGAGGACCATCCCAAGGGCCAGTGTTCGTGCAGTCCGAAATCTAGTGGGAGGTCTGTGCGTTGTAGTCGGGGATTCGATCGCTAGAATAGTCTTGGATGTCCTGTGTGTTATGAAAGTTTGTAATCATTCTAAGTCTCTGGCCAGAGCTGACTAAGTGATGATTAGAGAATTCGATTCTCTAAGTCATGCACGTGACGATTACAACACTTGGAACGATCGCACCGTCATCGAACATATAAAGAGGTCTCGATGAACCAATGCCTCTAGTTCGATCGGGACTTATGTATCGAAGGGACCGTACCGTACGTTAACTATATCTGAAGGTTCTTGCAGGCACTTCATTTGTATCTAGGGAATCATGACGCGTAGTTGCTAGACGCCAATCTTGATTCGTTGGGTGATTAAGGTGAAACGAGCTTCATCTTAATCGTAACTCTAAGGGACGAGTTTTGACCACAAAGGGTTGTGGGCCCACGGCTAGCTTACACCTGAACCATCGAGGGTCACACTGCTCGTGCACATGAGATCTTTGAATAAACGGTCAGAGATAAAGCAAGTTTATCTCTGCATGATTGGAAGTCAATATGATTGGATCCAACATTCGTAATTTGGAATTATGAATGAGAATAAGAAAAGGAAAAGAATAGGCGAACGTGTTAGTGAACTTTCTAAATCGGGAAGTTTCCAAATTTAGAAAGTGCACTGAACTGGGGTTTCCACTTTTGGAAAGTTGGAAAATGAGAGTTGGCACTCGTAATGACGAGGATATTATAATGATTCCGAAAATGTAATTGTCGCAATTTTCCGATCATTGAATTGAGAGAGACGAGCAATTAAAGGAACTAACGTGCTTAAGCTGTTGGGCCCGGTCCAACTTAAGCCCGTTAGGGTTTTATGCAAGGGACTATAAATACTTGATTTATAGGCCTTGCACAAAGATACAAGACCTAACCCTAACCCTAGCCGTCCACCTTTCTCTCTCGGCCTCTCTCTCCCGGGGCTACCACCGCCGTCAACGCCGCCGTTTCGCCGTTCATCGGCCGTTCATCGGCCGATTAGTTTGGTAGCTTCTTTCCTTCTTTTTTCTTCCGTTTTTCTAACTATTGTTGGGGATCGTGCATGGATACGCAGCGGAATTTAAAATTTTTATATCGTACTAGTTTCGATTACATGCATAAACTAATCACATAGTCAACGTACCTTAACGCTTACGCCATACATATGGTAATTATCGATTTAATTGAAAAATACATAAAACCGAAAATCACGAAACATGCTTATTCATCATTCAATGAAATCGAAACACGTAATCACATATTACTCATAATCATAAATTACAATTCATACAAACATGTTCGAATTAATTTACGATAGTTTCGATTTGTTTACCTCTTGTAGCGTGAGATTTCGACGAATCGAAATCAAGAACCAATCACGTACAAGCTGCGAATTACCAATCCTCGGGGCTGCAACTTCACGGCTGGAACGAGCTGATCCAGCAAGCGACGAACGCCGGTGAATGGCAGCAGCAGCGGCGGCGCGTGGCAGCGGCAGCGGCGGCGCGTGCTGCGTAACAGCGGCGCGTGCGGCTTCGGCGGTGGAGCAGCGGCTTTCCTCTCCTCCAATTAGGTTTCACCTCGTATATTTTGACCCACTCGAACTACAGCACTAGATGTAAACGAGTTAGATAAACAACAAGAATAAACGAAGGAATAAAAGGGAGAAAACCGGCGGTGATCGGCGGTGGCGCGGCGGAGATGCAACGGCCGAGAGGGAGCTGAGCGGCTAGGGTTTTTGTGCTTAAAAGTCTGATCTCAAACTCTTGTTTGAGGTCTATTTATACCTAGGGTTTTCAACGCTAGTGGGCTTAAGTCATTGGGCTTGACCCACTGATGCATTAAGCCCATTCCCTCGTCGGCCTCGTTTCTAATAAACGATCGTCCACAAAATTATAAGAAAATTATATTTGTGACGAGCTCAAAGTCCTCGTCGATACGAGTGCCTCTTCGAAATTTCCAATTTCCAAAATTGGAAACTTCCACTTCAGTGGACTTGCTAAATCGGGAAACTTCCCAATTTAGAAAGTTCACTAAATTCCGCATGTCTCTCTTTCTCTACGTTTATTCAGATTCGCAATCCACAATTACGAATCTTGGATTCAATCATATTGACATCCAATCGTTCAAAGATTAACACATTAATCTATGCTTGTTGTTATCAAGGATCTATATTACACGAGAAGTGTGACCCTCAATGGTTCAGGTGTATGCTAGCCGTGGGCTCACAACTCTTTGTGATTCAAACAACACATTGTTCTTATACGAACTCCTCCCAAGAGTCCCGATTAGAGTAAAACTCATTTTACCTAATCCCCGATCAAATCGGTGCCCAACGAATCAAGATTGGCGTCTAGCAACTACGCATCATGATTCCCTAGATACAAATGAAGTGCCTGCAAGAACCTTATGATACAGTTAGCGTACAGTACGATCCCTTCGTAGCACATGTCCCAATTGAACTAGAGGCATTGGTTCACCGAGACCTCTTATAAAGTTCAATAACTGTGCGAACGTTCTAGGTATTATAAATCCGTTCGTGTGCGACTTAGGGAAACACATTTCCCTAATCACCCCACTATCAACTCGGCCAGAGATTCCATGGATTATAAACCGTTAGAACACACAGGACATCCATGACTACTCAAGCGCTCGAATCCCCTACTACAATGCACATACTTCACACTAGATTTCGGATTGCACGAACGTTGGCCCTTGGAGTGGTCCGTGGTGGGACTCAGGGACAGGTCACGATACAATCGGTCCTCTAGTGAAGTCACGGTGATGTCTGGGTCTTAAGGACTAATGGTGTACAACTATATCTTAGAAACCTATTACTCGATGAATGAGAACCACTTATAGATTTCTAGGGCGAGGGAGTTCAGTGAACTCATCCAGTATGAGCACCCACTCAAGTATGCCGATGTCACAACACCGAGGACTGATGAGACGCTGTACACATACACTAAGTGCTAGTCTCAAAAGGGAAAGGCCGGTATCCTCATTATTGGCGTAACCCATCGACTAGGAACAAGGTTTAACAGTTACATTACATTGCTGAGTTATCTCACGATTCTACTAGATCAACTCACAGTAATAGAGTAACTCGTTAGGACTATATCTATGCTGCTTGCATGGGATAACATATATAGAATGCCAAATAAGATATTTTATTATTACGAACGAAAAACGATTGTTTTATTACAAAGAAAAGAGAAAGACCACAGCCACAAGTTGGCTTGCCGGTCACCTACTCTAACAATCTCCCACTTGACCTAAAGCCAACTACTCATAAATCTAAGTCCCATCGACTCTCGATGTTTCTCGTGGACTGATCCTGACAATGGCTTGGTGAAGGGATCTGCAATATTGTCCTCCGAGGTGACTCTGTCTAGCTTGACTTCACCTCTCTCTATGATCTCTCGGATCACATGGTATTTTCTCAACACGTGCTTCGACTTCTGATGAGCTCTTGGTTCCTTAGCTTGCGCTACGGCTCCATTGTTATCGCAGTACAGCCGTACTGGATCGCTAGCGTTCGGAAATACACCCAACTCTTGGATGAATTTCCTAATCCATGACCCTTCCTTTGAAGCATCTGATGTTGCAATATATTCTGCCTCGGTGGTGGAATCAGCCGTCGTGCCTTGTTTGGAACTCTTCCAACACACGGCACCCCCGTTGACTTTGAATATATACCCCGAGTTTGACTTCGAGTCATCCACGTCCGATTGAAAACTAGAATCCGTGAAGCCTTCTAATTTCAACTCGGTATCCCCATAGACCAAAAACAAATCTCGAGTTCTTCGCAAGTACTTGAGAATGTCCTTCACAGCCTTCCAATGGGCTGGGCCGGGGTCGGACTGATATCTGCTTGTGACGCTCACAGCATACGCAATATCAGGTCGTGTACATAGCATGCCATACATTATGTTTCCTATAGCGGATGCATAAGGTGTCCTTTTCATCTCCTCGATTTCCATTTGCGTTTGAGGACGCATGGATTTCGAGAGACGAACCCCATGGGACATTGGCAAGAACGGTGTCTATGTACATGGATTGGGACAAGCCAAGCAATCTCCTCGATCTATCTCTATAGATCCGTATTCCCAATACGTAGGATGCTTCTCCCAAATCCTTCATCGAGAAACGTGTGGATAACCATACTTTAGTTGACTGCAACATCCCTACATCATTCCCAATGAGTAGTATGTCATCAACATAAAGTACAAGGAAAGTCACTGCACTCCCACTAACCTTCTTGTAGACACAAGGTTCCTCCTGGTTTTTCACAAATTCAAACTCTTTGATAGTTGTGTCGAACCTTTTGTTCCAACTACGGGATGCTTGTTTCAATCCATAAATGGATCGCTGGAGTTTGCAAACCTTTTGCTCATCTCCAGAAGATATGAAGCCTTCCGGCTGCGCCATGTAAATTTCTTCCTCAATGTCCCCATTAAGGAAAGCGGTCTTCACATCCATTTGCCATATCTCGTAGTCATACCACGCAGAGATGGCCAGCAAAATCCTAATGGACTTAAGCATAGCAACTGGAGAGAAGGTTTCCTCATAGTCAACTCCTTGCTTTTGAGTATAACCCTTCGCTACCAATCTAGCCTTGTAGGTCGATACCTTTCCATCTACTCCAATTTTCTTCTTATAGATCCACTTGCAGCCTATGGGAACGATTCCCTCGGGTGGATCTACCAAGGTCCATACCTTGTTGGAGTACATAGAGTCCATTTCGGATTTCATGGCATTAAGCCAATGTCCCTTGTCTGTATCCGATACAGCTTCGTTGAAAGTTCTAGGATCACATCCTTGGTCAACTTCATCAACGAGGAATAACCTATCGGGCGCTCTCCGAACTCTTTCGGATCTACGCAGCGACGGTTCAGGAGGTATATTAGTGGTTTGTTGAATTGGTTCATTATCTGATTGTTGTGCTTGAACTTCAGATTGTGGTCCTCGAACTTCTTCGAGATCAACTACACTGCCCTTTCTATCCGATAGAAATTCCTTCTCAAGGAACACGGCATTTCTCGAGACGAACACCTTTGCCTCGGAAACATAGTAGAATTCGTATCCCATGGAATCCTCGGGATACACCACAAAATAGCATAGGTCGGATTTTCTATCCAACTTATCTCCCACTAGCCGTTTCACGTAAGCGGGACAACCCCATATCCTAATATGTTTAAACGTGGGTTTCTTGGAGTGCCAAAGTTCATAAGGTGTGGAGTTAACTGCTTTGGTATTAACCCTATTCAGCAAATACACGGCAGTTAGGAGTGCATGACCCTACAGGTATGCCGGTAGCTCGGTGAACCCCATCATAGATCGAACCATGTCTAACAGTGTTCGATTCCGACGTTCGGAAACTCCATTAAGTTGAGGAGTTCCAGGAGGAGTCCATTGAGACAGAATCCCATTCTCTTTAAGATAATCTATAAACTCAGTACTTAAGTATTCGCCACCACGATCGGATCGTAGTTTCTTAATACGTCTACCGAGTTGGTTTTCTACTTGGTGTCTAAAATCTTTGAACCTTTCAAAAGTTTCAGACTTATACTTCATTAAGTACACGAAACCATACCTAGAATAATCATCGGTAAAGGTAACGAAGTAGTTAAAACCACCCCTAGCACTAACGCTTAGTGGACCACACACGTCTGAATGGATCAAATCCAAAAGACCCTCGGCCCGTTCCATCTTCCCTTTGAAGGGAGTCTTGGTCATCTTTCCTTTAAGGCAGGATACACAAGTTTGAAGTGATTTAACGTCCTCCAAGGAGAACATTCCTTCACTAACAAACTTGTTCATCCTTCTCAAGGAAATGTGACCTAGTCGAGCGTGCCAAAGTTGTGCGGGGTTAAGACTTATATCTTTTCGTTTTGCTGATATAACGTTAATAGGTATTTCATTTGGATTTAGTTCATATAAGTTGTTTATAAGTTGTCCCTTACAAATCATATTTTGTTCCTTTTGTATAATGCAAATCGAATTTCCAAAAACAAAAGTAAAACCTTCATTATCCAAAACAGGAATAGAAATAAGGTTTCGAATAAGTGACGGAACAAATAAACAATTGTTCAAAACAATGGAAAAACTAGAATCCAAAACAGAAAGATAAATCGTCCCAATGGCTTCAGCAGCAACCCTTGCTCCGTTGCCCATTCTCAGGTAGGTCTCACCCACATTAAGCTTCCTACTTCTTGTCATGAGCTGCAAATCATTACAAAGATGTGAGCCACAACCAATACCCAAGCAGAAGATTTAACGGACAAATTAACTTCAACTAAATACGTACCCTTTTCAGAACGTTTCTGATCGAGGTAAGCCTTGCAGTTGCGTCGCCAATGGCCCTTCTTTCCACAATGATGGCAAGCGTCATCAACTTGTTTGATGACCTTGTCGTTCTTCACTCCGCTTGACTCGCCCTTCTCAAGTTTCTTGCTCGGGCCGAAATTTCTTTCTTTCTTTTTCTTCTGGAAAGAACCTTTCTTTGCAGAAGGAGCAACTAGGAGAACTGATTTCTCCTTCTTGATCGTGGACTCATAGCTGACCAACATGTTCAACAACTCATCCAATGGTGGATCGAGCTTGTTCATGTTGAAGTTCACTATGAACGATTCATAAGAACTAGGAAGGGACAGTAGGATCAAATCCACCGAGAGCTCGGCCGGGAGGGTGACATCAAGGCTCACCAGCTTCTCAAGGAGAGTGATCATCTTGAGACCGTGCTCGTGGACCGAAGCCCCTTCACGCAGCCTCATGGTGATCAACTCCTTGGTAGCTGAGTACCTCGATGCCCTAGTATTCTCACTGTACATGCTTTCAAGATGGTGCTTGATATCGTAAGCATGCACGTGAGACTCATACTTCCTCGCGAGCTCTGGCACCATGGATGCTAGCATGTAGCACCTCGCATGGAGGTCGTCCTTCTTCCATGCCTCGAAAGTGGCAGTCTCGTCAGCAGTAGCAGTCGCAGGAAGAGCAGCGGGGGGACGTTCATTGAGCACATAGAGACGCTCCTCGAATTGGAGCACAAGTTTCAGATTACGAAGCCAATCCAAATAGTTTGGACTGGTGAGTTTGTTTTGGTCGAGGATTGAGGAAAGGGGATGTTTGGACATTGTTGCTGAGAAAATTTTAAGAAGACAATAATTAGAGTTTAGTTCGTAATAATCGTTACAATTAAAATTTTGGACTTTTATGTTTTAATTGTTCTCCCACTAATTTTATCGAATTCCACCACCCTCTAGCAGACAATCGAGAAAACTTATTTTTCTTTAATGGGCTTTAGGTCCAATAGAGCTAATGTAACCCGTAGTTAATCTATCCCGATTACATAAGCCTAAAGGTAGAGTACTATCAATCACATCACTATGTGACCCTAAAGTTCGATTTACCTCAAACTTGATAATGACCTAAGTTAATCTAGCGAATATCAAAATCTTCGTGTGTCAAGTCTAGCCTACCAATATGAGATGTCATGGATCCAACTATATCAAACTAATGCAATCCCTAGTTAATCTAGCCGACCACATTAATCCAATATAATTTTATCTATGACCGTATCTCCATCTAATGTCAATTAAATTACAGCTTATCCCACAATAGCACTCCCCGCTAACACGGCTTACTGCACTATTATGAGAGGCTACACATAATTCAATTGTTGGTAGAAGGAAAGAAAAAATCAACAATTTGGTTTTTCTTTATAGCTTGATAATTATTCTTGATTAAGAATGAGGGATTTTGTTTATTAAATCTTATTAGCTCATCGGAAGTTTTAGGTTATGATCGTTTGTGATTCCTACAACTATGTTCTCTAGGTATGTGGAAACGCATATTGATCCTAAGAGAGACATACGATCATCATCGTACTTAATTACAATTATTCATCTCATGAATTAATTAATTAAAACGATTAATCGCAAATATAATTAACGGACTCCCTTCATTCATAAATCAATCAAATAAGAATGAAGTCCATTAATTATTTGCCATCTAATTTGTGTTCCATTAATTAAACTAATTTAACGATTAAATTAAATAATTAATCCAACACTATTACTTGAATTCAAATTAAATTAATGGATCAATTATCTAATTGGGTTTAATTGATAAATAATTTCAAAAATTAAAAATCAATTAATTATAATATTAATCTCAGAAAATCAAATAAATTTTTTTTTTTTTTTTTGTTTGTGCTGACCGGACCGGTCGGACCGGTCGGACCGGTTCGGCCAGCTGAAAAACAGCAGAAAATCCGATTTTCTAAGTTTAAAAATTTTATATATTTTCTGAAATATTCAAAATATGTAATTAATATTAAACCACCCAATTTGATAACACCAAAAATTCAACAATTCAACAAATCGAAGCATGCTTTCGAAAACGATAAACACGTTGACAAATAAACGATTAACCCGTGGCTCTGATACCACTGTTGGGGATCGTGCATGTATACGCAGCGGAATTTAAAATTTTTATATCGAACTAGTTTCGATTACATGCATAAACTAATCACATAGTCAACGTACCTTAACGCTTCCGCCATACATATGGTAATTATCGATTTAATTGAAAAATACATAAAACCGAAAATCACAAAACATGCTTATTCATCATTCAATGAAATCGAAACACGTAATCACATATTACTCATAATCATAAATTACAATTCATACAAACTTGTTCGAATTAATTTACGATAGTTTCGATTTGTTTACCTCATGTAGCGTGAGATTTCGACGAATCGAAATCAAGAACCAATCACGTACAAGCTGCGAATTACCAATCCTCGGGGCTGCAACTTCACGGCTGGAACGAGCTGATCCAGCAAGCGACGAACGCCGGTGAATGGCAGCAGCAGCGGCGGCGCGTGGAAGCGGCAGCGGCGGCGCGTGGGCGGCGCGTGCTGCGTAGCAGCGGCGCGTGCGGCTTCGGCGGTGGAGCAGCGGCTTTCCTCTCCTCCAATTAGGTTTCACCTCGTATATTTTGACCCACTCGAACTACAGCACTAGATGTAAACGAGTTAGATAAACAACAAGAATAAACGAAGGAATAAAAGGGAGAAAACCGGCGGTTTTCCGGCGGTGATCGGCGGTGGCGCGGCGGTGATCGGCGGTGGCGCGGCGGAGATGCAACGGCCGAGAGGGAGCTGAGCGGCTAGGGTTTTTGTGCTTAAAAATCTGATTTCAAACTCTTGTTTGAGGTCTATTTATACCTAGGGTTTTCAACGCTAGTGGGCTTAAGTCATTGGGCTTGACCCACTGATGCATTAAGCCCATTCCCTCGTCGGCCTCGTTTCTAATAAACGATCGTCCACAAAATTATAAGAAAATTATATTTGTGACGAGCTCAAAGTCCTCGTCGATACGAGTGCCTCTTCGAAATTTCCAATTTCCAAAATTGGAAACTTCCACTTCAGTGGACTTGCTAAATCGGGAAACTTCCCAATTTAGAAAGTTCACTAAATTCCGCATGTCTCTCTTTCTCTACGTTTATTTAGATTCGCAATCCATAATTACGAATCTTGGATTCAATCATATTGACATCCAATCGTTCAAAGATTAACACATTAATCTATGCTTGTTGTTATCAAGGATCTATATTACACGAGAAGTGTGACCCTCAATGGTTCAGGTGTATGCTAGCCGTGGGCTCACAACTCTTTGTGATTCGAACAACACATTGTTCTTATACGAACTCCTCCCAAGAGTCCCGATTAGAGTAAAACTCATTTTACCTAATCCCCGATCAAATCGGTGCCCAACGAATCAAGATTGGCGTCTAGCAACTATGCATCATGATTCCCTAGATACAAATGAAGTGCCTGCAAGAACCTTATGATACAGTTAGCGTACAGTACGATCCCTTCGTAGCACATGCCCCGATTGAACTAGAGGCATTGGTTCACCGAGACCTCTTATAAAGTTCAATAACTGTGCGAACGTTCTAGGTATTATAAATCCGTTCGTGTGCGACTTAGGGAAACACATTTCCCTAATCACCCCACTATCAACTCTGGCCAGAGATTCCATGGATTATAAACCGTCAGAACACACAGGACATCCATGACTACTCAAGCGCTCGAATCCCCTACTACAATGCACAGACTTCACACTAGATTTCGGATTGCACGAACGTTGGCCCTTGGAGTGGTCCGCGGTGGGACTCAGGGACAGGTCACGATACAATCGGTCCTCTAGTGAAGTCACGGTGATGTCTGGGTCTTAAGGACTAATGGTGTACAACTATATCTTAGAAACCTATTACTCGATGAATGAGAACCACTTATAGATTTCTAGGGCGAGGGAGTTCAGTGAACTCATCCAGTATGAGCACCCACTCAAGTATGCCGATGTCACAACACCGAGGACTGATGAGACGCAGTACACATACACTAAGTGCTAGTCTCAAAAGGGAAAGGCCGGTATCCTCATTATTGGCGTAACCCATCGACTAGGAACAAGGTTTAACAGTTACATTACATTGCTGAGTTATCTCACGATTCTACTAGATCAACTCACAGTAATAGAGTAACTCGTTAGGACTATATCTATGCTGCTTGCATGGGATAACAGATATAGAATGCCAAATAAGATATTTTACTATTACGAACGAAAAAAGATTGTTTTATTACAAAGAAAAAGAGAAGGACCACAACCACAAGTTGGCTTGCCGGTCACCTACTCTAACAATTATTACGTGTCTAGTGCCACGTGTTTAGTAGATCAAAGTATACGAGGTGAAATTCGAGAGGAGGAAGATGGAAGATCGAAGAATCGAGGAGCAGCGCACGAACCGAAGCCGCACGCTACCCCACGCGCCGCCCCGGAAGATCGCGCGTGAGATTCACGCGCCGCCGTGGCCGTTTCACCGCTGCTGCCGCTGCACCGCTGCTGCCCCGATTGTACGGATTGGTTTCCGTAGCAATCTCGACTTGCTTAGCGCTCCTACCTCACGCTTCAAGAGGTAAACACACGAACTCAATGTTCTTGATTCGTTTACGTTTAAACACTATATATTCATGTTTGCTTTCGTGTGATTTTATGTGATTATGTGTAATCGATTTAATCATTGCGAGCATGTTATTTGGTTTAAACGCGAGCATGTTAGTTGATTTAAATTCGGTTAAATAAATTAGCATGTATGTTGTTATTTAATTTCGCTGGAAGCGCAAAGGTACGCAATTAGTTGATTTAATTTGTCGGGCATGTGCTTATGTGATTTAAAAGTCGTTTAAATCGCATAAATTTTTTTTTTCCGCTGCGTACGCGTGCCCGAAACCCAACAGGCAGATGACATGGCTATAGCCACGTGGCCAGAGACAACTAGTCGCCAAAAATTCACAAGGCCCATTTATTAAAAAAAACAAAAAGATTTTAAAAGAAAAAAAAAATCACATATTTTAAAGAAAATCAAGAAGATCACAAGATTAAAAGTTTAGGCTTGGTTTTCATGAATTAATTTGATAATCTTAAAGAGAATCACAATAAAAGGCCACCGAGTAAACTCTTGGATGCACGATATAACTATAACCCCATGACCATACTCAAGAAACCATAATTTAGGTAAATTTTTTAGGGTTATGAATGCGTATGCGATTAGCACAACAATTCGATCGTGAACTTCAAAGAGAATTTCCTAATATATGCTTGAATATCATCCCAACTTTTCTCTTCCTCTTTATTTTTTTTATTTATTTATTTTTTTTTTTTGATATGATGTTCAAGCAAACATTAGGAGGGCAACCTCCTTAAGAATCCACATAGCTTTTAAATAGAAGTCAGGGATGCATATGCGGTAGCATAATTCTCCCAATAGAGGTATGATCTTTGAGATGAATGAGGTCATAGACATTGATCACTCCCGATAGAGGGGGCATCACACTTCTATCATGACTAGCTGTGGAAACAAAAAATTAATTCACAAAAACTAACACTCAAACAATTAGTCAAAATGAACCTCCCATCATTCCTATTCCAAAAACAATGATTTCACATTTATAGGTGACACATATAATGTCCGATTAAAAAATTCAAGTGCAATCCGGACACAAACATTAATTGCACTATCATAGAAAATTTAGTTTTGCACATGGCAAATTCCAAGCGCTTTACGCAAGGAATCAAACCTAATGAAATCAAGGGGCTTTGTGAAAATATCAGCTAATTGATTGTCTGTGGACACATAATCTATAGTCACACGTTTCTGCTCAACTAATTGCCTGATGAAATGGTGTCGAAGATCTATGTGTTTGGTTCTAGAATGCTGGACAGGATTTTTTGAGATATTTATGGCACTTTCACTATCACAGAATATATGAAGGAGTTTTTCATGAAAGCCATAGTCATTTAACATATGTTGCATCCAAAGAAGTTGAGTGCAACAACTACCTGCAGCTATGTACTCAGATTCAGCTGTTGATAAAGAGATGCAGTTTTTTTTCTTACTGTACCAAATTTATTGTCTCCAGTAGTACTTTTTCTGTCATTCACATCTCCTGCCCAGTCAGCATCACTGTATCCTGCAAGACAAGTATTAGTATCTTTGGAGTACCATATCCCTAGTTCAAGAGTTCCACTCACGTATCGTATGATGCGTTTGACTGCACTTAAGTGACTTTCTTTAGGATTTGATTGGTACCTAGCACATACTCCTACACTAACACAAATGTTAGGTGTTAGAGTAGGTGACCAACAAGCCAACATGTGGTTGTGGTCTTTCGTATTTATTATGGTAATAAACGAACCTTTATTCGTATTAATGATAAAACACCTTGGCATTCTATATCTTTGTCCCTTTGTCCCAAGCATAGATATAGTCCTTACAGTTATTACAAGTACTAGTAATTGATCGTGAGGATCGTGAGATATTTACTTAAGTATTATAACTGTTAAACGTGTTCCTAGTCGAAGGGCTACGCCACCAATGAGGATATCGGCCTTTCCCATTAAGACTAGCACTTAGTGTATGTGTACTGCATCTCATCAGTAAACGGTATTGTGATATCGGCATGCATAAGTGGGTGCTCGTAAGTTGACGAGTTCACTGAACTCTCTCACCCTAGAAATCTCTAAGTGGTTCCCAATAATCGAGTAGAGATATCTATGGTATAGTTGTACACCATTAGTCCTTATGACCTAGACATCACCGTGACTTCACTAGAGGACCAGCTGTATCGTGACCTGTCTCTGAGTTCCACCGAGGACCATCCCAAGGGCCAGTGTTCGTGCAGTCCGAAATCTAGTGGGAGGTCTGTGCATTGTAGTCGGGGATTCGATCGCTAGAATAGTCTTGGATGTCCTGTGTGTTCTGAAAGTTTGTAATCATTCTAAGTCTCTGGCCAGAGCTGACTAAGTGATGATTAGAGAATTCGATTCTCTAAGTCATGCACGTGACGATTACAACACTTGGAACGATCGCACCGTCATCGAACATATAAAGAGGTATCGATGAACCAATGCCTCTAGTTCGATCGGGACATATGTATCGAAGGGACCGTACTGTACGTTAACTATATCTCAAGGTTCTTGCAGGCACTTCATTTGTATCTAGGGAATCATGACGCGTAGTTGCTAGACGCCAATCTTGATTCGTTGGGTGATTAAGGTGAAACGAGTTTCATCTTAATCGTAACTCTAAGGGGACGAGTTTTGACCACAAAGGGTTGTGGGCCCACGGCTAGCTTACACCTGAACCATCGAGGGTCACACTGCTCGTGCACATGAGATCTTTGAATAAACGGTCAAAGGTAAAATATGTTTATCTTTGCATGATTGGAAGTCAATATGATTGGGTCCAACATTCGTAATTTGGAATTATGAATGAGAATAAGAAAAGGAAAAGAATAGGCGAACGTATTAGTGAACCTTCTAAATCGGGAAGTTTCCAAATTTAGAAAGTGCACTGAATTAGGGTTTCCAGTTTTGGAAAGTTGGAAATCGAGAGTTGGCACTCGTAATGACGAGGATATTATAATGATTCGGAAAATGTAATCGTTACAGTTTTCCGATCATCGAATTGAGAGAGATGAGCAAGTAAAAGAACTAACGAACTTAAGCTGTTGGGCCCGGTCCAACTTAAGCCCGTTAGGGTTTTATGCAAGACATATAAATACTTGATTTATAGGTCTTGCACATAAACAACTAACATAACACACGTTCATAACCCTAGCCACTGCCTCTCTCGATCAGCCACCCTCTCCCACGGCCACCACCACCGCGCCGTCGCCGGAATCGGCCACCCGTTGGCCGATCTCTTTCGGTATTCCTTTCCTTCTCTCTTTTCTTCCGTTATTCTGACTTTTATGTGTCTAGTGCCACGTGTTTAGTAGATCGAAGTATACGAGGTGAAATCCAAGAGGAGGAATATTGAAGAATCGAAGATGCGAGAAGGCAATTCTGAAAAACTGCTCTCGGATTTTCTGCGCTGTCCTGCGGGAAAATTCTCCATAAATAAACAGGTGATCGGATGGACGTGAAATTTTGACAGAAGCTTCACGACTCATAAATATACATTCTTCCAGAAGGAATTGTCCATCCAGTAAATAAGCATGGAGATATTGAAGTCGGAGCAAGGCTACAATTTCAGATCAGCAAACAGGTTGGATCAATAGGAGTGGGAAGAGCAGCTGGCCATCTTCTCGAGTCTTCGTTCGATTGATGCTCCAAGGATCATCGCCGTTGCTGCCCCGGATTGCACGGATTGGTTTCCGTGGCAATCTAACTTTGCTTAGTTTCTTCATGCGCATTCGTGTCCTCGAACTATAGCACGTATTTTCATGATCGCTTTTGGAATCCAATTTTGACCATGTTGGAGTCCGAATTTGGAAATTTGACATTAGACAGGAATTGTAGCAAGCTAAAATAGCTTTCTAATGCCGCCGGAACCAGTCGATTTGGAGTCCGGATGAGAAAGTTATGCTCGACTTCGTGGACACTACCGAAGATGTTGAGGGATCCTCTCTTTTAATTTGATTTTATTTTCCTAATTGCAACTCTTTTCTTACTCTTTGATCATTTTTGCTTCATGGACAACTAATTATGAATTTGTACCTATAAGATACTAAATCCACCAATTAGAACAAAAATATAAATTAATCCATAAAAAAATCCACGTAAACGTAAACGTTGAGTTTTATTTCTACACTCCACTGCATGTTTTGTATTTAGTGTTTTTGCTATTGTTTGGCTATGCGTATTAAAGTCCTAGTGTTCAATTTCGTGTTTTTTGTAGCACCCCCCTTCTAGACGGGCGATAAATCGAACCGGTTTATCGGAATGTTCATTAAACTAGCGGAAGCAAAAGGATCACTTTGTACTTTTTAAAACTTTGGAATGGGGCGAAAATGCAATTATCAAAAATATCTTCTTATGGGTATATATAAAAAAAAACTTTGCATTTTCGAAAACTTTCCTTAGGTTACTTTAAAGGTTTCGGAAACGAGTTTCGAGAGGAGGTTTTTTCGTTCGAGTGCTACACTATCAACTATCGATTTTTGGTTCGAAAAGAAATCAGAGTTTGGAAAGGTTATTTTGGTGAATAATTCGGAAATCACTAACGGAGGCATGAAAATAGCAAATTACGAAACTTACTATATTATGGTAGGGGTTAAGTATGATTATAACGATAATGAGTTCAAAAGGTACGAAAGGGAAAATGTTACGTTTTGATATTACATCACCAAAAGAGAATAACCAAAAGACTTAAGCATCGTTCATAGGTCCTCGTACGTCTTCCAAAATCCCGGGCAAGACCTCGATCCGCTACTCGACCCATCCCGGTTGAGGATTACTACTACCTGCAATTAAAAGACATCTATATGAGCTATAAAGCTCAGTAAGAAATCCGAGTAATATCGAACTTTGGAAATACGTTATACATAATATATAATATTATATTCCCGTTCTTACCCACGTTCCGTACAATAACACGAGGCAATCGGTCAAATCATATAACTCACGAAAACACATCATTCACACAAAATCACGTACTTATGCAAAATGACTAAAATGCCCTTTTTTGAAAATCATGAAAAACACATTTTTCGTTTTATCGGATCCGTGAAAGATTAATTTCTGTACCTGAGTAATAAACCTGTTACGAGCACGTTTTCACTAAGTGGGGATCAAACCACTATACACATCATCCTAGTTGGATACCGGCCCACTATATCCGAGTTGTTTATTACCCGATATTCCATTAATCTTTCAATTTAAAAACCTTTTAATGCAACTTTTCAAAATCATGTATATGACCCACACATAACATCACAAATATTAATCAAGTGCCACAAAATTACACAAATATCACAATTTACCACATATTTATAATTTGGGCAAAAATCCCCAAATTCACACACATAAATACACAACCACACACGGCACACACCACACGCACAATCAGCACACACACACACTCACACATATTCAGCACACACACATGCAGCCAACATATTAAAACATCACCAATTAATAGCAAACCATGCTTGTAAAGTAAGCACCCATTTTTCACCTTTCATTTAATGAATTAATTACCACTTCTAGGTAATAATCCATTCCAATATATTGCCACAGCAATTAATCCACATCCATGCAGTAATTCAAGGTGCAAAATCTCAAGTTTCGTCATTCATGATTATTAATTCACAAACATGGAAATTAAAGCACAACACATAATACATGACATGCAAAATGATCTAATTTCGAAATAATAGCAAACCAATTCCAAAAATTATCAAATTAAATCCTAGAACTCCTAACTGACCCAAATTTTAGATTTTGAAATTATTTTGAATTTTCACAAAGTTTCAAATTTTCTTGAAATTAAAAAACTAGAAAATTCCATTTTTCCTTTTAAAAATCCAAAACTCTCATGTGACCTTAATTACTTTGAAACTTTGTAAAGAAAACTTTTTTCCTCATTTAATACTTACCGGAAAAACAGATCCAAACTTCAAAAATGAGAGATTTTTCGGAAATTGCAGTTTTGACCCAAAAGTTTCAAGATTTGCACATGCAACCACATTAAAAGTTCAAAATCCACTTTTTCATGAAAAACCCTAACAATCTGAATTTTGTTCTTTACCAAATGCAGAAAACTAAGTTAAAAAGCAACTGTATGCAGAAATTTCGAAAATTACATATTTCACCCCAAAAATCTTTCGATTTACACATGCAACCCCATAAAAGTTAAAAATTCATTTTTCTTGAAAACCCCTTTTTGAAACCTGAAATTTTTAATTCTTTTGGCCAATAAAAGTTGTATTTACCCACTACTAACATAGATGATGCATGCAAGAACAAGAAATCAACAAGAAACACTTATTTTCCATTTTTCTCCTAAAAGCCCCAAATTTTCGAAATCACTCCCAATCTTTTAGAAAATTTTGAAAACCATTTTAATACTATTGATGCCATTTAATTGCAGCAAGAAATCGGAATTTCTTACCTTAAGAAGCCGAAAGAAAAGGTGGAGGAAAATGCTTCCAAGGTTGATGCAAGCTCTAGCCCAAACTAGCTATTTTTGATGGTGAAGGAGATGGAGTTGATTTTCAAGTGAGATGAATATTTTTTTCTCGGTGAATGGTGTTGTAGGCTAATCAAAGTCCATGGTTAAATAGGAGACTTGGAAATGATTTTTCATTTTCTTTTAAAAAACAAAAGGTGAGGTGGAAGAAGATGAAGAATGGAGGTGGTGGTGAGGTTTCGGTGGAATGGAGAGAGGAAGACAAGCAAGGGGGTGATGTGGAAGAAGAAAGTGGAAGAAGAGTGTAAAACTCAACTAAGTGCCATGTGAAGTTTATTAAATAATAATTTAATTTCCCACCCTTTTGACTAACACACACTACACGGCTATATACATATACATATATAATATAATATTATATAATAAAGCAATGCATGTAAACTCCATGTATGTATGCATGTATGCTATCATATATAGTGTATGTATATGGTAGTGTATCATCACAATTAATAAATCAAATATAGCATATTGTAGTCTAATTCACATAATCCACATAAATTTGCTAGGAAATAATTCTACTAATTAAATATAGCACATAAATATTTCACATAATTAAATTCACGTAAGTCATATAAATATCATCACGTAACAATATTACCTAAGGATTCTCGAGTTAGGAATATTAATTTCGGGTTTTAGGGTTTTCGGGTTTTGGAAAGGCGGGGTGTTACAATCTCCCCCCCCCTTAAAGAAATTTTGTCCCCAAAATTGTTACCTGAACAACTCGGGGTAACGTTCGCGCATTTCTTCTTCTCGTTCCCACGTGGCTTCTTCGGGTGTATGGTTTTGCCAAAGGATCTTAACGAATTTTAGGTTTCGGTTTCGAAGGGTTTTGGTTTTGAAATCAAGTATTTGGGAAGGTTTCTCTTCGTAAGATAGATTAGGGTTTAGTTCGATTGGTTCGGTTTTTAACACATGGTCCGGTGTGTGAATGTACTTTCGAAGCATGGAAACGTGGAACACATTGTGAAAGTTGGATAAGTTGGGTGGTAAGGCTAGTCGGTAGGCTCGAGTACCAACTTTGTCGAGAATTTCGAACGGGCCAATAAAGCGCGGTGCTAATTTTCCCTTTTTCCCAAATCGCATAACTCCTTTGAAAGGCGCCACTTTTAAGAATACGGAGTCTCCGACTTCGAATTCGAGATCTCTCCTTCGAGTGTTGGCATAACTTTGTTGCCGATCTTGGGCGATTCGCATTTTCTCTCGGATGTTTTTGATTATTTCGATGGTTTGTTGGACTAGGTCGGGACCAAGAAATTTTCTTTCGCCAATTTCGTCCCAATGGAGCGGAGACCTACATTTGCGGCCGTAAAGGGCTTCGTAGGGTGCCATTCCGATTGACGAGTGAAAGCTATTGTTGTACGCGAATTCGATTAGTGGAAGGCGGGATTCCCAATTTCCTCCAAAGTCGAGAATACAAGCGCGGAGAAGATCTTCTAGGGTTTTGATAGTTCGTTCGGATTGTCCATCGGTTTGGGGGTGATAGGCGGTGCTAAAGTTTAATCGCGTTCCGAGGGTTTCGTGTAGACTTTTCCAGAATTTGGACGTGAATCGAGGGTCTCGGTCGGAAATAATGGAGACGGGAACACCGTGGAGTCGGACTATCTCGCGGACGTATAGTTCGGTCAGTTTTTCTAAACTAAACGTCATTCGAATCGGAAGAAAGTGAGCCGTTTTGGTCAGTCGATCAACGATCACCCAAATGGCGTCGGATCCTCTTTGGGTCTTCGGAAATCCTTGCACGAAGTCCATTGTGATAGCTTCCCATTTCCATTCCTGAATAAGGTTCGATTGAAGTAGACCTCCGGGCCTTTGATGTTCCGCTTTGACTTGTTGGCATATTAGGCATTCGGCGACGAATCGGGCCACGTCTTTCTTCATTCCAGGCCACCAGTACAGCTTTTTGAGATCTTGGTACATCTTTGTTTCTCCGGGATGACAAGTGTACGTGGTTTGGTGAGCTTCGGTTAATATTAGTCGGCGGACATTTGGATCATCGGGGACGTAAATGCGATTTTGGAATCGGACGAGACCTTCTTCGGAAATTCGGAAGTTGGGATTGGATTCGAGGTTATCGCGAATTTTGAGAATTTGCGTGTCGTTTTGTTGGGCTGATTTGATTTTTTCCCCCAAGTTAGGTTGAGCTATAAGCGCGTTGATCGATTTGCGGCTAAGTGCGTCGGCGACCACATTTGCTTTGCTTGGGTGGTAGAGTATCTCGCAGTCGTAATCTTTGACTAGTTCGAGCCATCTTCGTTGTCGCATGTTCAAGTCTTTTTGGGTGAAGAAGTATTTCAGACTCTTGTGATCGGTGTAGATGGTACACTTTTCACCATAGAGATAGTGTCGCCAGATTTTGAGTGCGAAAACGACGGCGGCTAATTCGAGATCGTGCGTTGGATAATTGCGTTCGTACTCTTTGAGTTGACGTGAGGCGTAGGCAATGACCTTTCCATTTTGCATAAGGACGGCGCCTAATCCTAATTTCGAGGCATCACTGTAGACTATGAATTCTCCGACTTTCTCTGGTAGTGCGAGAATTGGTGCCGATGTGAGTCGAGCCTTTAATTCGGTGAAACTGGCGTCGCATTCGGGTGTCCACTGATACTTGACGTCCTTTCGAGTCAATCGGGTGAGTGGAGAGGCAAGCTTCGAGAAATCCTTCACGAATTTGCGGTAGTAGCCGGCTAGTCCAAGGAAACTTCGGATTTCCTTCGCGTTCTTCGGAATTGACCAATTTGACACGGCTTGTATCTTGCTGGGGTCGACGGAGATTCCTTGTTCTGAAACAATGTGACCAAGGAAAGTCACACTCGAAAGCCAGAACTCGCATTTGCTGAACTTGGCGTATAGTTGATGCGATCGGAGGGTTTGGAGTACGGTGCGAAGGTGAGACATATGATCTTCTTGGGTTTTGGAGTAAATGAGAATGTCGTCGATGAAAAAAATCACGAATTGGTCCAAGTATAGATGAAAGACTCGGTTCATAAGGTCCATGAAAGCTGCGGGGGCGTTGGTTAGACCGAAGGGCATGACGACAAATTCATAGTGGCCATATCGGGTTCTGAAAGCTGTTTTGGGGATATCGGATTCTTTGATTTTGAGCTGGTGGTAACCGGATCGGAGATCGATTTTAGAGAAGACCGATGAGCCTTGGAGTTGGTCGAAAAGATCATCGATTCGAGGAAGAGGGTATTTATTCTTGATTGTGAGTTTGTTGAGTTCACGGTAATCGATGCAAAGGCGAAGGGATCCGTCTTTCTTTTTGACAAAGAGAACCGGTGCACCCCACGGGGAATGGCTGGGTCGAACATAGCCTTTGTCGAGCAATTCTTGAACTTGATCTTTCAGCTCCTTCAATTCCATCGGGGCCATACGGTACGGGGCTTTGGAAATTGGTGCAGCTCCGGGGATAAGATTGATTTCGAACTCGATTTCTCGATTGGGTGGAAGTCCGGGAATGTCGTCGGGAAATACGTCGGGAAATTCTTGGACAGCTCGAATGTCGGATATTTGAGATTTGGGATCGGACTCGGATTTTAGAATATCCACTAAGTAACCGGAATGACCTTTGTGAATGAGTTTAACTGCTTTGATCGCGGATATGATTGGAATCGAGGTCTTGGGTTGACTTCGGAATTTTAGGGTTTCGCCGTTCGGAAGGGGAAAAATAACCGTTTTGGAGGCACAATCGATGTGGGCTTTGAATTTGGTTAACCAATCCATGCCTAGTATAATTTTGAAATTTTGGATCGGTAGAAGGATTAAATCGAAATTCATTGGTTGAGTGTGAACTCGGATTGGACAATTGATTATGACTAGGTTAGAGCACATTTCTTCGCCAGAGGGAATGAGAATTCGGTATTCGTAATTTAGTCGATTCGGTTCGAGATTCAAGTGCGCAATTATGTCTTTCGATATAAAGGAATGAGTAGAGCCGGAATCGATTAGAGCATATATTGGTTCTTCGAGCATAAATATGGTACCTGCTATCATAGACGGGTCTTGCTCGATTTGCTCTTGAGTCATGGCGAATACTCGGCCGGGAACGTTCGGTGGAGGTTTCGGGCAGTCCTTTACCATGTGTCCGGGCTGATGGCATCGGAAGCAACTTCTCGTTCCTTGTATGCATTCTCCGGAGTGACTCTTTCCACACTTTGGGCAGATTGGCCTTGACGGCGGTGGCGGTGGTCCGGTTGATTGGCGAATGGGCTGCGTTCCTTTCCCTCGGAATGGACGGTTGCCAAAGTTGTTCTTTTTCCACGGGCGTTGGAAGTTTGGTGTCGGTCGGCGTTTGTTTTGAATTTCTTCCTCGTCTTGGGCAGCCATGAGTGCTTTGTCAACTAGTTGGCGGAAGGTCGAGGCGTCGGACATACGAATGTCTCGGCGGATTTCGGGTTGGAGGCCACGAATGAAATGGTTCTTCTTCTCCTCGGTGTCTCGAGCGATGAATGGAGCGTAGAGGCAGCCACGTTCGAAACGGCGGATGTACTCGATCATCGGTAAGTCGCCTTGGCGGAGTTCGAGAAATTCTTTGAGTTTGTGGGCTCGTACGTCTTTCGAGAAATATTTTTCGAAGAATTGAACATTGAAATCGGCCCATGGCAGAGTCTCGAGGTTCGTTCCTTCTTTGATTCCTTCCCACCAGTGACGAGCTTCGTTTCGAAGTAGGAATATGGCACAGTGCACGCGGTCGCGGTCGGTCATTTGCATATAGTCGTATATGACTTCGAGAGATTTGATCCACTCTTCGGCTATGGTGGGGTCGGTTCCACCGTGGAATTCGGATGGGTTCATTCGGAGGAATCGTTCGTATAGGGCTTGAGGCGCGTTATTTTGAGGCGGGGTTTGGTTACGTTGGAGGAGTTGTTCGATTTGGCGTTGGTGGTTTTGGGCTTGTTCACGGATTAAGTTCGAGAGATCGTTAATAGTTTGGTTGGGGTCTTGTGGTGCATCGGAAGGAGTGCTCGAGTTTCCTCGGGTTATACGTCTCGCCATTATTTCTATATTAATTCACAACTAATAAATAAAGCATGTAAAACACATAAAGAAAATAATGCACATACTTTACCGGATGGTCCGAGCTTCGCGTCTCGAGTAGTCTCTAAACCCGTGAAGTTCGTACGAGTATCTATGAACCATGCTCTGATACCACCCTGTAGCACCCCCCTTCTAGACGGGCGATAAATCGAACCGGTTTATCGGAATGTTCATTAAACTAGCGGAAGCAAAAGGATCACTTTGTAATTTTTAAAACTTTGGAATGGGGCGAAAATGCAATTATCAAAAATATCTTCTTATGGGTATATATAAAAAAAAAACTTTGCATTTTCGAAAACTTTCCTTAGGTTACTTTAAAGGTTTCGGAAACGAGTTTCGAGAGGAGGTTTTTTCGTTCGAGTGCTACACTATCAACTATCGATTTTTGGTTCGAAAAGAAATCAGAGTTTGGAAAGGTTATTTTGGTGAATAATTCGGAAATCACTAACGGAGGCATGAAAATAGCAAATTACGAAACTTATTATATTATGGTAGGGGTTAAGTACGATTATAACGATAATGAGTTCAAAAGGTACGAAAGGGAAAATGTTACGTTTTGATATTACATCACCAAAAGAGAATAACCAAAAGACTTTGGCATCGTTCATAGGTCCTCGTACGTCTTCCAAAATCCCGGGCAAGACCTCGATCCGCTACTCGACCCATCCCGGTTGAGGATTACTACTACCTGCAATTAAAAGACATCTATATGAGCTATAAAGCTCAGTAAGAAATCCGAGTAATATCGAACTTTGGAAATACGTTATACATAATATATAATATTATATTCCCGTTCTTACCCACGTTCCGTACAATAACACGAGGCAATCGGTCAAATCATATAACTCACGAAAACACATCATTCACACAAAATTACGTACTTATGCAAAATGACTAAAATGCCCTTTTTTGAAAATCATGAAAAACACATTTTTCGTTTTATCGGATCCGTGAAAGATTAATTTCTGTACCTGAGTAATAAACCTGTTACGAGCCCGTTTTCACTAAGTGGGGATCAAACCACTATACACATCATCCTAGTTGGATACCGGCCCACTATATCCGAGTTGTTTATTACCCGATATTCCATTAATCTTTCAATTTAAAAACCTTTTAATGCAACTTTTCAAAATCATGTTTATGACCCCCACACATAACATCACAAATATTAATCAAGTGCCACAAAATTACACAAATATCACAATTTACCACATATTTATAATTTGGGCAAAAATCCCCAAATTCACACACATAAATACACAACCACACACGGCACACACCACACGCACAATCAGCACACACACACACACTCACACATATTCAGCACACACACATGCCGCCAACATATTAAAACATCACCAATTAATAGCAAACCATGCTTGTAAAGTAAGCACCCATTTTTCACCTTTCATTTAATGAATTAATTACCACTTCTAGGTAATAATCCATTCCAATATATTGCCACAGCAATTAATCCACATCCATGCAGTAATTCAAGGTGCAAAATCTCAAGTTTCGTCATTCATGATTATTAATTCACAAACATGGAAATTAAAGCACAACACATAATACATGACATGCAAAATGATCTAATTTCGAAATAATAGCAAACCAATTCCAAAAATTATCAAATTAAATCCTAGAACTCCTAACTGACCCAAATTTTAGATTTTGAAATTATTTTGAATTTTCACAAAGTTTCGAATTTTCTTGAAATTAAAAAACTAGAAAATTCCATTTTTCCTTTTAAAAATCCAAAACTCTCATGTGACCTTAATTACTTTGAAACTTTGTAAAGAAAACTTTTTTCCTCATTTAATACTTACCGGAAAAACAGATCCAAACTTCAAAAAAGAGAGATTTTTCGGAAATTGCAGTTTTGACCCAAAAGTTTCAAGATTTGCACATGCAACCACATTAAAAGTTCAAAATCCACTTTTTCATGAAAAACCCTAACAATCTGAATTTTGTTCTTTACCAAATGCAGAAAACTAAGTTAAAAAGCAACTGTATGCAGAAATTTCGAAAATTACATATTTCACCCCAAAAATCTTTCGATTTACACATGCAACCCCATAAAAGTTAAAAATTCATTTTTCTTGAAAACCCCTTTTTGAAACCTGAAATTTTTAATTCTTTTGGCCAATAAAAGTTGTATTTACCCACTACTAACATAGATGATGCATGCAAGAACAAGAAATCAACAAGAAACACTTATTTTCCATTTTTCTCCTAAAAGCCCCAAATTTTCGAAATCACTCCCAATCTTTTAGAAAATTTTGAAAACCATTTTAATACTATTGATGCCATTTAATTGCAGCAAGAAATCGGAATTTCTTACCTTAAGAAGCCGAAAGAAAAGGTGGAGGAAAATGCTTCCAAGGTTGATGCAAGCTCTAGCCCAAACTAGCTATTTTTGATGGTGAAGGAGATGGAGTTGATTTTCAAGTGAGATGAATATTTTTTTCTCGGTGAATAGTGTTGTAGGCTAATCAAAGTCCATGGTTAAATAGGAGACTTGGAAATGATTTTTCATTTTCTTTAAAAAAACAAAAGGTGAGGTGGAAGAAGATGAAGAATGGAGGTGGTGGTGAGGTTTCGGTGGAATGGAGAGAGGAAGACAAGCAAGGGGGTGATGTGGAAGAAGAAAGTGGAAGAAGAGTGTAAAACTCAACTAAGTGCCATGTGAAGTTTATTAAATAATAATTTAATTTCCCACCCTTTTGACTAACACACACTACACGGCTATATACATATACATATATAATATAATATTATATAATAAAGCAATGCATGTAAACTCCATGTATGTATGCATGTATGCTATCATATATAGTGTATGTATATGGTAGTGTATCATCACAATTAATAAATCAAATATAGCATATTGTAGTCTAATTCACATAATCCACATAAATTTGCTAGGAAATAATTCTACTAATTAAATATAGCACATAAATATTTCACATAATTAAATTCACGTAAGTCATATAAATATCATCACGTAACAATATTACCTAAGGATTCTCGAGTTAGGAATATTAATTTCGGGTTTTAGGGTTTTTGGGTTTTGGAAAGGCGGGGTGTTACAATCTCCCCCCCTTAAAGAAATTTTGTCCCCAAAATTGTTACCTGAACAATTCGGGGTAACGTTCGCGCATTTCTTCTTCTCGTTCCCACGTGGCTTCTTCGGGTGTATGGTTTTGCCAAAGGATCTTAACGAATTTTAGGTTTCGGTTTCGAAGGGTTTTGGTTTTGAAATCAAGTATTTGGGAAGGTTTCTCTTCGTAAGATAGATTAGGGTTTAGTTCGATTGGTTCGGTTTTTAACACATGGTCCGGTGTGTGAATGTACTTTCGAAGCATGGAAACGTGGAACACATTGTGAAAGTTGGATAAGTTGGGTGGTAAGGCTAGTCGGTAGGCTCGAGTACCAACTTTGTCGAGAATTTCGAACGGGCCAATAAAGCGCGGTGCTAATTTTCCCTTTTTCCCAAATCGCATAACTCCTTTGAAAGGCGCCACTTTTAAGAATACGGAGTCTCCGACTTCGAATTCGAGATCTCTCCTTCGAGTGTTGGCATAACTTTGTTGCCGATCTTGGGTGATTCGCATTTTCTCTCGGATGTTTTTGATTATTTCGATGGTTTGTTGGACTAGGTCGGGACCAAGAAATTTTCTTTCGCCAATTTCGTCCCAATGGAGCGGAGACCTACATTTGCGGCCGTAAAGGGCTTCGTAGGGTGCCATTCCGATTGACGAGTGAAAGCTATTGTTGTACGCGAATTCGATTAGTGGAAGGCGGGATTCCCAATTTCCTCCAAAGTCGAGAATACAAGCGCGGAGAAGATCTTCTAGGGTTTTGATAGTTCGTTCTGATTGTCCATCGGTTTGGGGGTGATAGGCGGTGCTAAAGTTTAATCGCGTTCCGAGGGTTTCGTGTAGACTTTTCCAGAATTTGGACGTGAATCGAGGGTCTCGGTCGGAAATAATGGAGACGGGAACACCGTGGAGTCGGACTATCTCGCGGACGTATAGTTCGGTCAGTTTTTCTAAACTAAACGTCATTCGAATCGGAAGAAAGTGAGCCGTTTTGGTCAGTCGATCAACGATCACCCAAATGGCGTCGGATCCTCTTTCGGTCTTCGGAAATCCTTGCACGAAGTCCATTGTGATAGCTTCCCATTTCCATTCCGGAATAAGGTTCGATTGAAGTAGACCTCCGGGCCTTTGATGTTCCGCTTTGACTTGTTGGCATATTAGGCATTCGGCGACGAATCGGGCCACGTCTTTCTTCATTCCAGGCCACCAGTACAGCTTTTTGAGATCTTGGTACATCTTTGTTTCTCCGGGATGACAAGTGTACGTGGTTTGGTGAGCTTCGGTTAATATTAGTCGGCGGACATTTGGATCATCGGGGACGTAAATGCGATTTTGGAATCGGACGAGACCTTCTTCGGAAATTCGGAAGTTGGGATTGGATTCGAGGTTATCGCGAATTTTGAGAATTTGCGTGTCGTTTTGTTGGGCTGATTTGATTGTTTCCCCCAAGTTAGGTTGAACTATAAGCGCGTTGATCGATTTGCGGCTAAGTGCGTCGGCGACCACATTTGCTTTGCCTGGGTGGTAGAGTATCTCGCAGTCGTAATCTTTGACTAGTTCGAGCCATCTTCGTTGTCGCATGTTCAAGTCTTTTTGGGTGAAGAAGTATTTCAGACTCTTGTGATCAGTGTAGATGGTACACTTTTCACCATAGAGATAGTGTCGCCAGATTTTGAGTGCGAAAACGACGGCGGCTAATTCGAGATCGTGCGTTGGATAATTGCATTCGTACTCTTTGAGTTGACGTGAGGCGTAGGCAATGACCTTTCCATTTTGCATAAGGACGGCGCCTAATCCTAATTTCGAGGCATCACTATAGACTATGAATTCTCCGACTTTCTCTGGTAGTGCGAGAATTGGTGCCGATGTGAGTCGAGCCTTTAATTCGGTGAAACTGGCGTCGCATTCGGGTGTCCACTGATACTTGACGTCCTTTCGAGTCAATCGGGTGAGTGGAGAGGCAAGCTTCGAGAAATCCTTCACGAATTTGCGGTAGTAGCCGGCTAGTCCAAGGAAACTTCGGATTTCCTTCGCGTTCTTCGGAATTGACCAATTTGACACGGCTTGTATCTTGCTGGGGTCGACGGAGATTCCTTGTTCTGAAACAATGTGACCAAGGAAAGTCACACTCGAAAGCCAGAACTCGCATTTGCTGAACTTGGCGTATAGTTGATGCGATCGGAGGGTTTGGAGTACGGTGCGAAGGTGAGACATATGATCTTCTTGGGTTTGGAGTAAATGAGAATGTCGTCGATGAAAAAAATCACGAATTGGTCCAAGTATAGATGAAAGACTCGGTTCATAAGGTCCATGAAAGCTGCGGGGGCGTTGGTTAGACCGAAGGGCATGACGACAAATTCATAGTGGCCATATCGGGTTCTGAAAGCTGTTTTGGGGATATCGGATTCTTTGATTTTGAGCTGGTGGTAACCGGATCGGAGATCGATTTTAGAGAAGACCGATGAGCCTTGGAGTTGGTCGAAAAGATCATCGATTCGAGGAAGAGGGTATTTATTCTTGATTGTGAGTTTGTTGAGTTCACGGTAATCGATGCAAAGGCGAAGGGATCCGTCTTTCTTTTTGACAAAGAGAACCGGTGCACCCCACGGGGAATGGCTGGGTCGAACATAGCCTTTGTCGAGCAATTCTTGAACTTGATCTTTCAGCTCCTTCAATTCCATCGGGGCCATACGGTACGGGGCTTTGGAAATTGGTGCAGCTCCGGGGATAAGATTGATTTCGAACTCGATTTCTCGATTGGGTGGAAGTCCGGGAATGTCGTCGGGAAATACGTCGGGAAATTCTTGGACAGCTCGCATGTCGGATATTTGAGATTTGGGATCGGACTCGGATTTTAGAATATCCACTAAGTAACCAGAATGACCTTTGTGAATGAGTTTAACTGCTTTGATCGCGGATATGATTGGAATCGAGGTCTTGGGTTGACTTCGGAATTTTAGGGTTTCGCCGTTCGGAAGGGGAAAAATAACCGTTTTGGAGGCACAATCGATGTGGGCTTTGAATTTGGTTAACCAATCCATGCCTAGTATAATTTTGAAATTTTGGATCGGTAGAAGGATTAAATCGAAATTCATTGGTTGAGTGTGAACTCGGATTGGACAATTGATTATGACTAGGTTAGAGCACATTTCTTCGCCAGAGGGAATGAGAATTTGGTATTCGTAATTTAGTTGATTCGGTTCGAGATTCAACTGCGCAATTATGTCTTTCGATATAAAGGAATGAGTAGAGCCGGAATCGATTAGAGCATATATTGGTTCTTCGAGGATAAATATGGTACCTGCTATCATAGACGGGTCTTGCTCGATTTGCTCTTGAGTCATGGCGAATACTCGGCCGGGAACGTTCGGTGGAGGTTTCGGGCAGTCCTTTACCATGTGTTCGGGCTGATGCCATCGGAAGCAACTTCTCGTTCCTTGTATGCATTCTCCGGAGTGACTCTTTCCACACTTTGGGCAGATTGGCCTTGACGGCGGTGGCGGTGGTCCGGTTGATTGGCGAATGGGCTGCGTTCCTTTCCCTCGGAATGGACGGTTGCCAAAGTTGTTCTTTTTCCACGGGCGTTGGAAGTTTGGTGTCGGTCGGCGTTTGTTTTGAATTTCTTCCTCGTCTTGGGCAGCCATGAGTGCTTTGTCAACCAGTTGGCGGAAGGTCGAGGTGTCGGACATACGAATGTCTCGGCGGATTTCGGGTTGGAGGCCACGAATGAAATGGTTCTTCTTCTCCTCGGTGTCTCGAGCGATGAATGGAGCGTAGAGGCAGCCACGTTCGAAACGGCGGATGTACTCGATCATCGGTAAGTCGCCTTGGCGGAGTTCGAGAAATTCTTTGAGTTTGTGGGCTCGTACGTCTTTCGAGAAATATTTTTCGAAGAATTGAACTTTGAAATCGGCCCATGGCAGAGTCTCGAGGTTCGTTCCTTCTTTGATTCCTTCCCACCAGTGACGAGCTTCGTTTCGAAGTAGGAATATGGCACAGTGCACGCGGTCGCGGTCGGTCATTTGCATATAGTCGTATATGACTTCGAGAGATTTGATCCACTCTTCGGCTATGGTGGGGTCGGTTCCACCGTGGAATTCGGATGGGTTCATTCGGAGGAATCGTTCGTATAGGGCTTGAGGCGCGTTATTTTGAGGCGGGGTTTGGTTACGTTGGAGGAGTTGTTCGATTTGGCGTTGGTGGTTTTGGGCTTGTTCACGGATTAAGTTCGAGAGATCGTTAATAGTTTGGTTGGGGTCTTGTGGTGCATCGGAAGGAGTGCTCGAGTTTCCTCGGGTTATACGTCTCGCCATTATTTCTATATTAATTCACAACTAATAAATAAAGCAAGTAAAACACATAAAGAAAATAATGCACATACTTTACCGGATGGTCCGAGCTTCGCGTCTCGAGTAGTCTCTAAACCCGTGAAGTTCGTACGAGTATCTATGAACCATGCTCTGATACCACCCTGTAGCACCCCCCTTCTAGACGGGCGATAAATCGAACCGGTTTATCGGAATGTTCATTAAACTAGCGGAAGCAAAAGGATCACTTTGTAATTTTTAAAACTTTGGAATGGGGCGAAAATGCAATTATCAAAAATATCTTCTTATGGGTATATATAAAAAAAAACTTTGCATTTTCGAAAACTTTCCTTAGGTTACTTTAAAGGTTTCGGAAACGAGTTTCGAGAGGAGGTTTTTTCGTTCGAGTGCTACACTATCAACTATCGATTTTTGGTTCGAAAAGAAATCAGAGTTTGGAAAGGTTATTTTGGTGAATAATTCGGAAATCACTAACGGAGGCATGAAAATAGCAAATTACGAAACTTATTATATTATGGTAGGGGTTAAGTACGATTATAACGATAATGAGTTCAAAAGGTACGAAAGGGAAAATGTTACGTTTTGATATTACATCACCAAAAGAGAATAACCAAAAGACTTTAGCATCGTTCATAGGTCCTCGTACGTCTTCCAAAATCCCGGGCAAGACCTCGATCCGCTACTCGACCCATCCCGGTTGAGGATTACTACTACCTGCAATTAAAAGACATCTATATGAGCTATAAAGCTCAGTAAGAAATCCGAGTAATATCGAACTTTGGAAATACGTTATACATAATATATAATATTATATTCCCGTTCTTACCCACGTTCCGTACAATAACACGAGGCAATCGGTCAAATCATATAACTCACGAAAACACATCATTCACACAAAATCATGTACTTATGCAAAATGACTAAAATGCCCTTTTTTGAAAATCATGAAAAACACATTTTTCGTTTTATCGGATCCGTGAAAGATTAATTTCTGTACCTGAGTAATAAACCTGTTACGAGCCCGTTTTCACTAAGTGGGGATCAAACCACTATACACATCATCCTAGTTGGATACCGGCCCACTATATCCGAGTTGTTTATTACCCGATATTCCATTAATCTTTCAATTTAAAAACCTTTTAATGCAACTTTACAAAATCATGTTTATGACCCACACATAACATCACAAATATTAATCAAGTGCCACAAAATTACACAAATATCACAATTTACCACATATTTATAATTTGGGCAAAAATCCCCAAATTCACACACATAAATACACAACCACACACGGCACACACCACACGCACAATCAGCACACACACACACTCACACATATTCATCACACACACATGCAGCCAACATATTAAAACATCACCAATTAATAGCAAACCATGCTTGTAAAGTAAGCACCCATTTTTCACCTTTCATTTAATGAATTAATTACCACTTCTAGGTAATAATCCATTCCAATATATTCCCATAGCAATTAATCCACATCCATGCAGTAATTCAAGGTGCAAAATCTCAAGTTTCGTCATTCATGATTAGGGGTGGAAATTGGAACGAAAATTCCGATTTCCGCCGAATCCGATCCGAAATATTCCGATTTTGGAACGACTTTTTCAATTCCGAATTCTGAAATTCCGATTTCCGAAAATTCCGAAAAAAATCGGATCGGAATCGGAAATACATTACAGAATTTCGGAATTTCCGATTTCCGATCCGAAATTATTCCGATTATTTCCGATTATTTCCGATTTTTCCAATTATAATATTAATATTTATTACTATATATAATATATAATATATGTATATATAATATATCTATCCGCTTGTACTAATTACTAGTATATTTATTATTATTTTTTAATTTTCTAAAACATACAAAAGTCAAAAACTCAAAATTTATTAAAATTACTTCGAAACCCTAATTTCCCGACTCTCTCATTCTCTCTGAGATCCGACCTTTCTTTCTCCCCACCACCACCAGCGCCTTCTCCGACGACCACCACCACCACTGCCTTCCGGTTCTCCGACGACCACCACCACTAGCGCATCTCGGCTCTCCGACGACCACCACCACCAGCAGCGCCTCCCGATTCTTCGACGACCACCACCACTTGCGCCTCCCGATTCTTCAACCACCACCATCGCAACCAGGCCTCGCGGCTCTCCGAAGACCACCACCACCAGCGCTTCCCGGTGTTTATTAAGAATATTTGTTTGGATTTTATTTTCAATTAAGCTATGTTTGTGAATTGTGAGTCTGTTGTGGGTTTTTGTTTTTTTTTTTTTTTTTTTCTTTTGTTTTTTTTTGGAAAATTCCGAAAATTTCCGAAAAATTTCCGAAAATTTCCGAAAATTCCGAAAATGAAGATTTCCGAAAAATTCCGATTTTCCGAAAATTCCGAAAAAATCGGAATCGGAATCACTTTTTGAATTCCGAAAAAATCGGAATCGGAATCGGAAGTCGTTTTGGACTTCCGAAAAAAATCGGAAATTTTCCGAAACACCCAAATCCGATCCGATCCGTCCGATTTCCACCCCTATTCATGATTATTAATTCACAAACATGGAAATTAAAGCACAACACATAATACATGACATGCAAAATGATCTAATTTCGAAATAATAGCAAACCAATTCCAAAAATTATCAAATTAAATCCTAGAACTCCTAACTGACCCAAATTTTAGATTTTGAAATTATTTTGAATTTTCACAAAGTTTCGAATTTTCTTGAAATTAAAAAACTAGAAAATTCCATTTTTCCTTTTAAAAATCCAAAACTCTCATGTGACCTTAATTACTTTGAAACTTTGTAAAGAAAACTTTTTTTCCTCATTTAATACTTACCGGAAAAACAGATCCAAACTTAAAAAATGAGAGATTTTTCGGAAATTGCAGTTTTGACCCAAAAGTTTCAAGATTTGCACATGCAACCACATTAAAAGTTCAAAATCCACTTTTTCATGAAAAACCCTAACAATCTGAATTTTGTTCTTTACCAAATGCAGAAAACTAAGTTAAAAAGCAACTGTATGCAGAAATTTCGAAAATTACATATTTCACCCCAAAAATCTTTCGATTTACACATGCAACCCCATAAAAGTTAAAAATTCATTTTTCTTGAAAACCCCTTTTTGAAACCTGAAATTTTTAATTCTTTTGGCCAATAAAAGTTGTATTTACCCACTACTAACATAGATGATGCATGCAAGAACAAGAAATCAACAAGAAACACTTATTTTCCATTTTTCTCCTAAAAGCCCCAAATTTTCGAAATCACTCCCAATCTCTTAGAAAATTTTGAAAACCATTTTAATACTATTGATGCCATTTAATTGCAGCAAGAAATCGGAATTTCTTACCTTAAGAAGCCGAAAGAAAAGGTGGAGGAAAATGCTTCCAAGGTTGATGCAAGCTCTAGCCCAAACTAGCTATTTTTGATGGTGAAGGAGATGGAGTTGATTTTCAAGTGAGATGAATATTTTTTTCTCGGTGAATGGTGTTGTAGGCTAATCAAAGTCCATGGTTAAATAGGAGACTTGGAAATGATTTTTCATTTTCTTTAAAAAAACAAAAGGTGAGGTGGAAGAAGATGAAGAATGGAGGTGGTGGTGAGGTTTCGGTGGAATGGAGAGAGGAAGACAAGCAAGGGGGTGATGTGGAAGAAGAAAGTGGAAGAAGAGTGTAAAACTCAACTAAGTGCCATGTGAAGTTTATTAAATAATAATTTAATTTCCCACCCTTTTGACTAACACACACTACACGTCTATATACATATACATATATAATATAATATTATATAATAAAGCAATGCATGTAAACTCCATGTATGTATGCATGTATGCTATCATATATAGTGTATGTATATGGTAGTGTATCATCACAATTAATAAATCAAATATAGCATATTGTAGTCTAATTCACATAATCCACATAAATTTGCTAGGAAATAATTCTACTAATTAAATATAGCACATAAATATTTCACATAATTAAATTCACGTAAGTCATATAAATATCATCACGTAACAATATTACCTAAGGATTCTCGAGTTAGGAATATTAATTTCGGGTTTTAGGGTTTTCGGGTTTTGGAAAGGCGGGGTGTTACACCCACTCATCCAACTGAGGCTTATATGCTCACTTCAACCAATGATGATGACTCCTACCCATGGGATATTTCTCACCCCTCAATGGATATATCCCTCTCAAACTCAATAAACCTTGCTTCCAAGCAAACTTTTTTCCTCCATAATGGACCCGAGTCAATGCATGCAAAGTTTGAAGTTTTTGTAATCCCTCATCATACTAGTTCTAGTGACAAGAAAGTACTCCACATTAGTAGATTGTCTGATTGTACTCACGGGTCAAACACCAACAAAGCTACTATCGCTGATTTGTCTCAAGATCAATCCTCCTTGGAGATCCTCTCCCCCCTTTATTCTGCTGACCCTATGGGGTCAAATAAGTAGTCCCATGAAGATCCTCGCTTGGAATTGCCAAGGTTAGCCAAACCCAAGGCAATTCGTGCTAGACTTCTCCTTCTCTCCTCCAAGCCTGATATTCTCTTTATTTTTTAAATCAAGACACCTTCATTTGCTCCTATATTTTCTAAAAGCTCACACTTTTGCTGATCTTCCTAATTTTTCTATTGTGCCCCTAATAGTCTTTGCTGGTGGCTTGTCTTTGGCTTGGACCTCAAATCTTATGGTTAATATTCTCATTCAAAACAACTTTCTCATTTATGCTCTTATTCTCTCACTCTTTCATCCCCTTCTTGGCACTTTATTAGGATTTACTACCCACCCTTGCACATCTTATAGTGATTCCATTGTTTGGAACCAACTCAATTTTTTTGCATAAATTATTTATGGTATTTGGCTTGTTATGTGAGACTTCAACTCCATTACCTCCCAAAATGAATAAAAAGGTGGAGCCTCTTTTGTTCATCTTCCTCCCACACCCTCCTTTCTGACCTTGATTCTCTTGGCTTGATTGACCTTAGCTTTTTAGTTAACACCTTCACTTCGAGTAACAAAAGAAAAAATGTGAACAATATCCAACAGAGATTAGATAGAGGAGTTGTCAGACAATACTTTGTGGTGCCTTGATTTCCTCCACTCTTCTATCTCCCACATTCATGCCATTGCTTCGTACCACTGCCCCATTCTTCTTTAGACGGACTCTGACCCTTCTTTTGATCCCAAACCTTTCCAGTTTGAAGTTATATGTCTTGACGACAATTCTTGTTTTGACACTGCCAATGAGGCATGGGATATATCTACCCATGGTTCTCATCGTTTCCAATTTAATTCAAAATTAAGAATGTTAGATCAGCCCTCAAAGTCTGGAACCATTCCTAATTTGGAAATTGCCATGTCATCTCTAAAAACCTTTCTAATTAAATCAAGGCTATTCAAGCTATTGATCAAACTGACCATGCTGCTGAGACCGAAAGAAACCTTCAACATGAGCTTGATATGTGGCTTGCTAGAACTGAAACTTTTTTGAAACAAGAGTCCAAGGAAAAATGATTCAAAGAGCAAGGTGTTAATTCTTTTTTTTTTCATATTACTAGGGGTGAGAACGGTTTGTTCGGTTCGGTTTTAGGCACAAACCGGAACCGGAACCGATGTGTTCGGTTCCTAAAGAACAAAAAACCAAACCGATCGGTTTCTTGCGGTTCGGTTCCGATCGGTTTCGGTTCGGTTTCAGTTCGGTTTCGGTTCATAAAATTCTCGGTTCGGTTTCAATAATGGTTCGATTTTCGGTTCGGTTTTGGGCTCATTAGGGCCCGAAAATCAGCCCAAAAAGTCAATAAATCAACTCAAAATTCATAAATAAAAAAATCAATAAAAAAACAAGCCCAAATGTAGGCCCAAAACAGGCCCAAAAATCAATGAAATTCATTCAAGTAATATATATATATATATATATATATATATATATATATATATATATATATATATATATTTAATGAAACGACGTCGTATTGATGTCGGTTCGGTTCCTCGGTTCGGTTTCCTACTTGGAAAACTGAATACGAACCGAAATCTTCGGTTCACATAAAATTAAAAACCGAGTATGCGGTTTATACTTCGGTTCGGTGCAATTTGGTTCGGTTTTGTCGGTTTTCGGTTCGGTTCCTCAGTTTCTCGGTTTTTTTTTCGCACCCCTACATATTACTACTCTCATACATGCTAGATCCAACAAAATTCGGGCCATTAGGGACTCTACAAATGCTCTTGTCACTACTAATTACTAATTATCAAATTGGCTCCTGCTTTTCCGAATATTATACATCCTTCTTCACTTCTGACCACCCTCCAAATAACCCTCCCTTCCCTCAAAATCTTGATAACCTTTACCCTAAAGTGATCGCCCCGAGAACAACTCTGAGTTGTGCCTTGTTCCAACACACAAATAGATCAAACTCACCCATTCTTATTTGCTTCCTCAAAGAGTCCTGGCCATGATGGCATGCCCCCTTTTTTAATCTTTTTGGAAAACCACTCATATAGCTCTGATTAAAGTTGTTCAACATTTCTTTTTAAATTTGGTCATGTGTTAAGATCTCTTAACCATATTTTTGTAGCTCTTATTCCTAAAATTCCCCACATCTCTAAAGTTGAACAATTCAGACCTATCACAGTTTGCAGTGTTACTTACAAATTTATCTCTCAAATTCTTGCAAATAGACTCAAGACCTTTTCTTCTTTATATTATGTCTCGTCTCGTGATGGCCTTTGTTTCAAGAAGAAATAT
>NW_012193220.1:18776-31715 GCF_000504015.1 Erythranthe guttata
GGGGGTTTTTCCCCAATAAGGTAAAGGTGGGGGTAAGGGGCCAGTTTTTGTTTACCCCCCCCCCCCCCCCCCCACCCCACCAAAAGATAGTGTTACTCTTTTTCCACGTTCTCCATTTCAAATATTATTTTTGTTGCCCTTCCATTCTCTCCTCTCGCTTCTCACCCAATTCCAAATTATTCTATCTTCCCTCTTTTCCATCTAACCATATCCAAGATTTTTTACCACCGTAACCTCCTTCATTCTTCAGTATTTTACACAGCGGCGTGTGGTGGTGGAGCAATCGAACGGTGGTCAATTCATGTTCCGATTTGATTTGCCGACGTGTGTTGGGCGAAAACCTACACGCAAGTGCACGTATCGTACAAGTAATATAGTGGACAATTAAGTCCGGATATTGAACCCACAGGGAATATTTAACTATCTAATCCTAGACGCTAAATTCTACCAATTATTATCAAGCCCACCCTACACAGTCGAATTTTAGAGAGAATTACTAAATTAAATTAAAAGGCAAATTAAAACGACAAAGTAAGAAAGCAAATTAAACACGAAGATTTATCAGAGTAAACGAGCCTAGGATTTTATTCTTCCCCCTATGTGATTATTATTCCCCCAATTCCTTCAATTATGCAAGCAATTAACCCGGATTATTAACCTGAGATGCTAAAATAATCATAACCCGCTTTCGCGTGTATTACGATTCTAATACTCTAGATTCAATTACTATATTCCTATGCAATTAATTCTAGAACACAGCATTAAGCACAAATCTCAATAATGGCTACCTAAGAGATTAACTATATTCCTATGTTAATACCACAAAGGCTCTTCTACCACAGTTCTAATTATTAACCCGATCTTCCGATTCATGCGATTAACTATAACATAAAAGCACATAAAGTGGCCAGTTTCATGAACTTAATAAAACAAGTAGAAGAAATAATCCGGAATTAAAACTTGCATAAAATCATAGAATTGGGTTCATAAATCCCACATAGGGTTCCAAATAAAATCCTAGAAACAAGTAATTTAGCTACTCATGATTAAAACAAAAATGCAAATAAAATAAATCATAGACGATAAATCTTTGCATGGAGTCTTCGAATTCTTCGTCTTCGTTATTGCTTTGTTGCTCTTGAAATTGCATAAAAAAAAAAGATCCCTAATTGTGTGCTTGGTTTGGTCTTATATAGGGTGAAGAACTTGGGGAAGAAGGCAGTTTCCTTGTGCAATTAAAATCCCTTTACTGCGCTGTTTTGGGGTCTCGGACGGCCGTCCCATAATTTGAACTAAAACTCGGACGGCCGTCCGAGCTTTAAATCTCCAGATTTTGGTTTTTTTCACTTTTGGCCCATATTTTCTCCAAAATTGCAGTTTTGACCTCATACTTTTCCAATTCTTCAATTTATACCTGAAATATAATAAATCGACTTTTTAAGCACCAATTATCGTTAAAACACACCAAAAGCTCAAATAAAAAGATACGATAAAGTGTAAAAATATACACTTAACAACGTGAATGATTTTTTTTTTTCATCTCGATTTCTCTATTTCCCTCCTCTAGTGCATTTATTAAATTTTTATTTCAGTTGTTATCTTTTAACAAAATAATAGTATACACGTAAATTATGTAAATATATTGTGAGATTGATAATTTCTTTCAATTCTAATTTTACTAAATATTGAAATGTTTAGTTTTATATTATTTTATATATATTTATTCATGATTCAACTACCTTAGTATAATTACGGTACGTGGTAAATTTAGGAACTTAATTCCTTGTGGATAGATATCTAGATTCACTATTCTATAAAACGGAATACTGTACACTTGCGGTTTTGATACGTAGGTTTTACGCGTATCATGTTTTTGGCGCCATTGCCAGTGAATTAGTTAACCTTGAATTTATTAATATCGTTACCAACTATCCTTACTTTACTTTAGATATTTTTCTTTTTTTTTCTTTTGATTTTTTTCATTTTTTTTAGCAGATCTATATACATGGATGGCCTCGATTTATGATCACTCTCTTTGCGAGCTTCAATCCAGAGCAGATTACATTGAATAAGAGTTGGAGGATATAGAAAGACATCGAAAGTTGAACCCAGAAAATGGAATTACACAGACAAATGAGCACTTGTGCTATTTACAAGAAGAACTCCGCTATATGGCAAAACTTTTCGAAAATTTTCAGAGATGTCATATTCATAAACCACATCTGACCATCCTATATGAAGACAACGAGGTATTTACAGATTTTCGTATGAACGACGAGGTTGAGCACCTTGAGGAAATTATTCGTCCCAGTTATGTAGATACTTTTGCGTGTGATGAGAGTGGGATGAAGATGATGGTAGAGGAACATGACGAAAAAAATCCTATCCACATTGTAACTCTGGATTTGAGTGTGAGCGAGCAGATGAGTTTCAAATTTGAGGTAGATCTTACTCCAAAACTGGAATATCTTGTGTTCAAGTTTGAGAGATCGGTAGGCAAGCAACCCATTCTAGTCTCTTACCGACTAATTTCCAAAGCAAACGAGAAGTTCCATGGGATGGGATGGGCACTGCAAGATTGCAATCTAGTCCATGGGATGAATGCAAAGTATGTTTCAAGACTGATGGATGGATGCGCAATCTATAAGGTTTTATATTGGACATAGTCCGACCAAATCATGTCGAGCCGTCGATAGTAAAACAGGTGCTGAATCGGAGGCAACCCATTGTTTACTTGTCTTCTTATATTTTCTTTGTTTTTGTTGTTTTTGCATTTTTTTTTTGGTTTAAAGCTAGATTTCACCCATTTGTTTTGATTTTTGCCGATACCTTGTTCCCAAGAAAAGAAGAGTAAGAAGTCGGGGAAGTCTAGATAACTCCGGCAATTCGCCCTGGGTGCCAAAACCCACCGCACCATGTGCAACAAAAGAGCACTTTCGCCACCGCAGAACATTGATCAATCTGCGGCACGACTGTTCAGGGCGTATTTCTTTCTCATCTCTTTTATTTTTCGCATTGAGGGCAATGCATTATTTAAGTTTGGGGATGAGTTTAGTTTAGTTTCTTTTTGGTTCTTAGCATGCATATCATATAATTTAGTTTCATTTATGTATTTTGATTTTTGTATTGGTGTTATGTTTGTCACATGCATTTCATGTAGGATCGAGTGTAAGTTGCATTTCCAGATTCTATTGAAGCAAAGCAGTTAATGAATTAGTAGACTTGTTAGTTAACCTTAAAATTGAAGTTGTGCATAACTAGCAATTAAAAGATGAACTTTCCGACTGCGTTTCTGCAACTTGTGTTGAGAGCCTTTCGAATCTTTTCAGATTAAGCACGAGCTCACTATTTTGAGGGGTATAATAGTATGAGGCGTGGGGGGTGAGTTAGAATTGAACAATGTTTTGACGATTCGAGTGGTTGGCTGAAAACAAATTCATTAATGGTCTTTAAGTTTTTACTTTCTGTTGTAGTGTTGTAAAAAAACAGAAAAAAATTGTTTTGCCGTGATTCACGCTCTAATTTCCGGACCTCTCTGACTCGCGCTTAACCCGTAGGGTGCACTTCGTTGGCTAGTCTCTCGAGCTAACTAGCTTGGGGGTTTCCTGGACTAAGGTTCGATACGTGGGTCAGAGAGATAACATAGTGGTATCGAGCCTTGCACGAGTCACGATTGTATCCTCCAAAAAAAAAAAAAAACATTGTGATGTAAATCACCAAAAACAATTGTTGTCGTTTTCTTATTGAATAAATAGACCTACTTGTGCCCGATTAGAGTATTTGAATTTAATAATCAAAACTAACTTCTCTCCCACATTTCTACTCAAAACCCTCGATGATTGTGCTTTGTGTTCGATTACGGATTTTAGAGTCTATCTAAGATTTTGGTGTAGAAACAACTAATTGTGTCAGTAGGGAATTCGAATATCTTAAGCCGTATGCTATTATGAGATTTTAGATTATCTAGCTTGTTATTGTTAGAGTAGGTGACCGACAAGCCAACTTGTGGTTGTGGTCTTTCCATTTATTATTGTAATAAATAAACTTGTTTCGTATTTATGATAAAAACACCTTGGCATTCTATATCTTTGCCCCTTTGTCACAAGCATAGATATAGTCCTTACAGTTATTACAAGTACTAGTAATTGATCGTTAGGATCGTGAGATACTTAATTTAGTATTATAACTGCTAAACGTGTTACTAGTTGAAGGATTACGCCACTAATGATCATATCGGCCTTTCCCATTAAAAGACTAGCGCTTAGTGTATGTGTACTGCAAGAGGTAAAATTTTGAATCCCTAGTTATTCGATTCGATTTAATTTAGATTAAATATGTATGTTCGTATCGTAAGTATATTGTATGAATTTATGTATACTATATGATTACATGAAATTCGTTGTCTACTGCGAGCATGATTAATTGATTTAATGCGAGCATGCTAATTGATTTAATGTCGATTAAATAAATTTCTCTGGAATCGCAAAGGTACGCAATTAATTGTTTACAATTATCGGGCATGTGATTATGTGTTTTAAATTCGTTCAATTCGCATAAAAGTTTTGTTTTCCGCTGCGTACACGTGTCTGATTCCCAACAGTGGTATCAGAGCTCGTTGCGCAATTAATTGCGTCGTTTATAATATGCTATTATTTTGATGCATGTTAGATTTATCAAAGTAGCGATTGTTGTATTATGTAATTGGGAGTTTTCGAAAGTTTAAAATATTTTTGAAATATTGTTTAGAATTTTTCCTGCTTTAAAATTGTTTAAAATAAGAAAATCGGATCTGAAATTTTATTTAAAACGTCGGTTTTTAATTTGTTCGGATTGAACCGGTCGAACCGGCCGGTTCGATGGTTAAGCACGATCCAATTGACCGAATCCACGTGGATTCGGGTTGGTCAGACCGGTTCTCGGTACGACTGACCCAGCCCACTAATTTGGGTCAACTGGACCGGGCAGAACCAGACCCGTTTCGGTCCGAACCGGTTCACTGAAAAAAAAAATTTATTTTAGGTTTCTAAATTAAACTTAAAACAAATTGATTTTAATTTTCGGAAAATTATTTTCAATTAATCCCAATTAGATAATCGAATCAACAATCATCTATTTTAGTAAATAGGTGCAAGATTAATTAATTAATTTAAATTGTTAAATTAATTTTAATTAATAGAAAACATATTAATATTGATTATACTTCAACTTAATTAACAGTACCTCAACATTATTTGATTGATTTCTGCTAGTTGAGGTCCTATAATTATTTTGAAAAACCCGATAATTAATTAATGTAATTAAATATATAGTTAGGCCGTATGTTCCTCTTATGACAATATGCGCTTCCATATACCTTTAGAGAACATAGGTGTATGAATCACATAGACCAATCCGAACCTTCTGATGAGATAAAATAACTTTTTCTAAAAATCCCTCATTCTTAATCTAATGAAGAATTATTTTAAGCTATAAAGAAAAACCAATATGTTTAATTTTTCTTTGTTTCTGCCAATGGTTGAGTTATGTGTAGCACTTTACTGTAGTGCAGTAAGTCGTGTTAGTGAGGAGTGCTATGGTAAAGTTAGCTGTAATTCAATTAACATAACAATTAAGGTAGCCATAGAAAAAGGGTTATGCTAGATTAACGTGGTCGGCTAGATTAACTAGGGACTGCATTAGTTTGGTTAATTTCTATGAGCATCTTTGATTGGTAGGTTAGACTGGACACACGACGATTTTGAATTCGCGAGATTAACTTAGGTCATTATCATGTGTGAGGAAAATTAATTTAGGATCATATAATGGATATGATTGATTGTGATCTACCTTTGGGCAAATATAATCGGGCTAGATTAACTACGGGTTATATTTGTCTATTGGACCTAAAACCCATTAAAGAAAAATCGGTTTTCTCGTTTGTCTACTAGAGGGAAGTGGAACTCGATAAAATTAGTGGGAGAACAATTAAATAACATAATTCCAAACATTTAATTGTAAAATTCATTTAATAGGAATCTCTAATAATCCTCTTCTCTAAACCTCTCAGATAATTATGTCTAAGAATCCCATAATAACAATCCTCGACAAGAAACTCAATGGCCCTAATTACCTAGATTGGTTGCGTAGTCTTAAACTTGAGCTAACTGTTGAGGGGCGTCTCTATGTTCTTAACAAGAGACTTCCTCCCACTACACCTGCCACAGCGACCGATGCTGAAAAGGAATTTTATGAAGCATGGAAGAAAGATGACACACATGCTAGGTGTTATATGATAGCCGCCATGGAGCCCGCGCTTGCGACGAAATATGAGTCTCACTAACATGCTTTCGATATCAAGGCTCATCTCGACAGCATGTATAGTGAGAATCATTGCGAATCGGGCATGTGTACGCATCAGAAAACAAAAATTTTATGCGAATTAAATGAATTTAAAACACATAAACACATGCCCGACATATATTAAACAATTAATTGCGTACCTTTGCGCTTCCAACGAAATTTAAAACAAACATACATGCGAATTATTTAATGGAAATTAAATCAACTAGCATGCTCGCATTAAATCAAATAATCATGCTCGCAGTAAAAAATTAATTTCATGTAGTCACATAAAATCATACAACAACCTTACTAAACGAACATGCATATTTAATTTAAATAAAAACGAATCGAATCGATACGAATTAGAATTATTACCTCTAGAAGCGTGAGGTAGAGCACGAGTCGAAGCAAGATTGCCACATAAACCAATCCGTGCAATCCGGGAGAAGCGGCGGCGAGCGGCGGTGTGAGAGGCGGTGGCGACGGTCGTAGGGCAGCTCCTCGATTCTTCGATCTTTCTTCTCTCGGATTTCACCTCGTATACTTTGATCTACTAAAATGTGGCACTAGACACGCAGTAGTTAGAATAAACGGAAAGAATAAACAAAGAAAAGAATTACCACGATTAATCTGCCAAGGGGAGGCCGATTCCGGCGAGTGGACGGCGACGACGGTGGTCATGGCCGCGGGGGGAGATCGGCCGAGAGAGAGAGAGAGGGAGCGGCTAGGGTTTCATGTGTGAGTTGTGTGTTCAAGTGTGTGTGCATGACCTATAAATCAACTATTTATAGTGACTTGTATAAACCCTAACGGGCTTAAGTTGGACCGGCCCAACAGCTTAAGTTCGTTAGTTCTATTACTCGCTCGTCTCTCTCAATTCAATGATCGGAAAATAGTAACAATTAAATTTTCGGAATCATTACAATGTCCTCTTCATTACGAGTGTCAATTCTCAATTTCCAACTTTCTAAAAGTGGAAACCCTAATTTAGTGCACTTTCTAAATTTGGAAACTTCCCGATTTAGAAAGTCCACTAAGATGTTCGCCAATTCTTTTCTTTTTCTTTTTCTCATTCATAATTCCAAATTACGAATGTTGGACCCAATCATATTGACTTCCTATCATGCAAAGATAAACATTTTTACCTCTGACCGTACATTCAAAGATCTCATGTTCACGAGCAGTGTGACCCTCGATGGTTCAGGTGTAAGCTAGTCGTGGGTCCACAACTCTTTGTGGTCAAAACTCGTCCTTTAGAGTTACGATTAAGATGAAGCTCGTTTAATCTTAATCACCTAACGAATCAAGATTGCCGTCTAGCAGCTACGCGTCATGATTCCTTATATACAAATGAAGTGCCTGCAAGAACCTTTTGATATAGTTAACGTACAGTACAATCCCTTCGATTCATATGTCCAGATTAAACTAGAGGCATTGGTTCATCGACACCTCCTTAGTAGTTCAATGATGGTGCGGTCATTCTAAGTGTTGTAATCGGTACGTGCATGACTTAGAGAATCGAATTCTCTAATCATCACTTAGCCAGCTCTGGCTAGAGACTTAGAGATTACAAACTTTGAGAACACACACGACATCCAAGACTATTCTAGCGATCGAATCCCCGACTACGATGCACATACCTCCCACTAGATTTCAGACTGCGCGAACACTGGCCCTTGGGGCGGTCCTCGGTGGAACTTAGGTACAAGTCAAGATATAGCTGGCCCTCTAGTGAAGTCAGGGTTATGTCTATGTCATAAGGACTAATGGTGTACATTTATACCATATATATCTCTACTCGATTATTGAGAACCATTTAGAGATTTCTAGGGTGAGGGAGTTTAGTGAACTCGTCAACGTACGAGCACCCACTTATGCATGCCAATATCATAATACCGTTTACTTATGAGATGTAGTACACATACACTAAGTGCTAGTCTCTTGATGGGACAGGCCGATATCCTCATTGGTGGTGTAACCCTTCGACTAGGAACATGTTTAATAGTTATAATACTAAAGTAAATATCTCACGATCCTAAAGATCAATTACTAGTACTTGTAATAACTGTAAGGACTATATCTATGTTTGAGACAAACGGACAAAGATATAGAATGCCAAGGTGTTTTTATCATAAATACGAAAAAGGTTTACTTATTACAAGAATAAATGGGAAGACCACAACCACAAGTTGGCTTGTTGGTCACCTACTCTAACATTGCTCAATTGGAAACTATTTTCCTTTTGCTCTCTTCTTTGACTTTGAACTATTCTTAAGAAAAGATATAAAAGGTGCGGAAGGCAAAATATAATTTTCTTCCTATATAACCAACTTGTATTTTAACATATTGACCAACTCCTTCAAAAAGAGATTCAACCATATTCTTGTTGAAATTAATTGTGAACATTTCATAAGAGGGAGTTAGTGATGGAAGTATGAGATTCACCGAGAACTCCGGTAGGAGAACGACATCGTGGACACGCAACTTCTTTGGGAGCAGGAGCAGAGTCATCTTAAATCATGCTCATGGACCGGAGTCCTTTTGCGTAGCCTAAGAGACATCAACTCCTTAGTAGTCATAAACCTCATTGTCATAATACACTCACCACACACGATCTAGAGGTGAGCCTTTGTGTTAACAACATAAAGGTCATTCTCTTAATTCATCACTAACTTGGGAGACTAGGTGCTATCATATAACACTTGGAGAAAAAGCACAATTTGAGTATATTTGAGTATGCACAATTTCTCTTGGAGAAAAAGCACCAAACAAATGTTTATTGAGCCAATCAAGGTAATTGTTGCCATTAAGTTTTATTGGTGTCGAGAATTAAGTTTTATACTGAAAAGTTTGAAGTAGACGAGAATTAAGTTTTATACTGAAAAGTTTGAAGTAGACTTACATAAAAGATAATTAGTTATTAATGATTGCGACTAAAGATTTGGACTCTTATCATTTAATTGTACCCCCACTAAATTTTATCGAATTCCACTACCCTCTAGTAGACAAATGAGAAAACTAATTTTTCTTTTAATGGGCTTTAGGTCAAATAGGCAAATGTAACCCTTAGTTAATCTAGCCTGATTACATTTGTCCAAATGTCGATCTCCACCAATCTTATCGGTATATGACCCTAAAGATATATTATTCGCACACTTGATAATGACCTAAGTTAATCTCGCGAATTCAAAATCTTCGTGTGTCAAGTCTAACCTACCAATCAAAGATGGTCATAGAACTAATTATACCAAACTAATGCAGTCCCTAGTTAATCTAGCCGGCCACGTTAATCTAGCATAACCCTTTCTATGGCTACCTTCATCATTATGTCAATTAGTTTACAGCTTACCCTACTATAGCACTCCCCGTTAACACGGCTTACTGCAATATTGCAAGGGGCTACACATACTTTAACCGTTGGTAGAAGGAAAGAAAATTTCTACAGATTGGTTTTTCTTTACAGCTTTAAATAATTTTTAATAAATTAATAATGAGGGATTTTTATTGTTTTGTTACTATCTGATCAGAATTATTGGACTGGTCGATAAGATTCCTACAACTACGTTCTCTAAAGGTAAATGGAAACGCATATTGTCCTAACAGAAACATACGACCTAAATTATAATTAATTACAATAATTAATTATGAGGATTTGTTTCAAAATAATTAAAGGACCTTAATCAAGATAAATCAATTAAATAAGATTAAGGTACAATTAATTAAGTTGAAGTATAATCACTATTATACATGTGTTCTCGTAATGAAATTAATTTCACGTTTAAATTAATTAATTAATCAAACACTCTTTTATGGAACATTATTAATTAATGGATCCAATATTTGGATTGGTCTTTAATTGATAAATAATTTCAGAAAAAAAAAATCAATTTTGATTTAATTTTAATTTCTGAAAAAAGAATTATTTATTTATTTATTTCCGACTGTCTGAACCGGTTAGACCCGATCAGAACGGTTGTTCTGGTCTGAACGAGCTGTCCGACCCGGATAGTTTTTATAAAATCATTTTGGAATTTAAAACTCAAAACCAATTTTAATTTTAAATCCAATAACCAATTCCAATTTTAAAATCGATCAAATCCAATATAAAACCAAAATCCAAATTTTCTTATTCCAATTTTAAAATTGATCAAATCCAATTTTAAAATTAAATCTAATTTTTCTAACTCCAATTTTAAAATCGATCAAATCAAGTTTTAAAATCAAGTTAAAATTAAACCAATTCAATTCCAATTTCACCAATTTAATAAACTATTCACATACAATCGAAAGCAATAAACACGTAGGCAATCGAAAGCAATAAACACGTAAGCAATAAACAATTGGTTTTTTCATATAAACAAACATGTACACAATAATTACAATTAATTGAGTACATTTTCGCTTCCAATCACCAACAAACATGCTCGCAAAATTAAATCAAATAATAAACATGCTCAACGAACGATTCACATCAACACATAATCGAACATATAGATTCATGTGATTCAATAATCAATTAACATATATTAATCTCAATTAATATAAATTAATTAATACATATTAATTAGGTAAAACAATAATTTACCCTTGGAGCGTGAATCGAACGAAGACTCGAGAAGATGGCTAGCTACTCTTCCCACTCCAACTAATCCAACCTGTTTTCTGATCTGAAATTACAGGCTGGTCCGACTTCCATAACTCCATGGTTATTGACTGGATCGCGAATTCCTTACACGGGTAATGTAGTTCCATAAGTCCGGAAGCTTCTGTCAAAATTTCACGACCATCCGATCACTGGTTGATTTATGGCAACAAGTAGGTGTATTTATTCAATAAGAAAACAATCTTTTTTGGTGATTTTCATCACAATAGATATATTTTTTTTAGGATACAATCGTGACTCGTGCAAGGCTCAATACCACTGTGCCCAAGATAGTTAGCTCGAGAGACTAGGCGACGAAGTGAACCCTACGAGTTAAGATCGAGTCAGAGAGGCCGGGAAATCAGAGCGTGAATCACGGAAATATTTTTTATTAACAACACAACAACAGAAAGTAAAAACTTAAAGACCATTAATGAATTTTTTTTTAGCCAACAACTCGAATCGTGAAAACATAGTTCAATTCTAACTCACCCCCTACACCGCATACTATTATACCCCTCAGAATAGTGAGCACATGCTTAATCAGAATAGCTTTGAAAGGCTCTCAAAACAAGTTGCAGAAACACAGTCGGAAAGTTCATCTTTCGATTGCCGGTTATGCACAACTTCAATTTTAAGGTTAAATAACAAGTCTACTAATTCATTAACTCCTTTGCTTCAATAGAATCTGGAAATGCAACTTACACTCGATCCTACATGAAATGCATGTGACAAACATAACACCAATACAAAAATTGAAATACATAAATGAAACTAAATTATATGATATGCATGCAAAGGACCAAAAAGAATATAAACTAAACTCACCCACAAACTTAAATCATGCATTGCCCTCAATGCGAAAAATAAAAGAGATGAGAAAGAAATACGCCCTAAACAGTCGTGCCGCAGATTTATTAGTATTCTGCGGTGGCAAAAGTGCTCTTTGGTTGCACGGGGTGTCGTGGATTTTGGCACCGAGGGCGAATTGCCGGAGTTGTCTAGACTTCCCCGACTTCTTACTCTTATTTTCTTGGCAACGAGATATCGGCAAAAATCAAGAAAATGGGTGAAATCTAGCTTTAAACAAAAAAAAAATGCAAGAATGACAAAAACAAAGAAAATATAAGAATATAAATAAACAATGGGTTGCCTCCCATTCAGCGCCTGCTTTACTGTCGCCGGCTCGACATGATTGGGTCGGACTATGTCCAATCCAAAACCTTATAGATTGCACATCCACTCATCAGTCTTGAAACATACTTTGCAATCATATCATGGACTAGATTGCAATCTTGCAGTGCCCATCCCATCCCATGAACTTCTGATTTGCTTTGGAAATCCGTTGGTAGGAGAATAGGATGGGTTGCTTGCCTACCGATCTCTCAAACTTGTACACAAGATATTCGAGCTTTGGAGTAACCTCTACCTCAAGTTTGAAACTCATCTCCTCGCTCACACTCAAATCTGGAGTTACAATGTGGATAGGATTTTTCTTCGTCAAGTTCCTCTACCATCATCTTCATCCCACTCTCATCGCATGCAAAAGTATCTACATAACTGGGATGAATAATTCCCTCAAGGTGCTTAACCTCGTCGTTCATACAAAAATCTGTAAATACCTAGTTGTCTTCATATAGGATGGTCGGATGTGGTTTACGAATGTGACATCTCTGAAATTTTTTGAAAAGATTTGCTAGATAGCGGAGTTCTTCTTGTAAATATGTTGAGTGTAGATTTTACACTCAATACGTTTACTTTACGTGTATCTTTTGTTTAGATTTAATTATATTTGTGCATTAATTGTTTTGTTTTGTGTTTTATAGGTGAAAAACGAGAATTAGGTGTCCATGAAGGAAAAAAGATCAAAAAGAAAGGAAAAAGTTGCAAATAAGAAAATAAATCAAATTGGTAGAAGGAATCTCGCCACAGCTTTGACACTGTCCACCATTTCGAGCATATTTGTCTCATACGAA
>NW_012193220.1:47697-75308 GCF_000504015.1 Erythranthe guttata
TTGGATTCTAGTTTTTCCATTGTTTTGAACAATTGTTTATTTGTTCCGTCACTTATACGAAACCTTATTCAATTCCTGTTTTGGATAATGAAGGTTTACTTTTGTTTTTGGAAATTCGATTTGCATTATACAAAAGGAACAAAATATGATTTGTAAGGGACAACTTATAAACAACTTATATGAACTGAATCCAAGTGAAATACCTATTAACGTTATATCAGCAAAACGAAAAGATATAAGTCTTAACCCCGCACAACTTTGGCACGCTCGACTAGGTCACATTTCCTTGGGAAGGATGAACAAGTTTGTTAGTGAAGGAATGTTCTCCTTGGAGGACGTTAAATCACTTCAAACTTGTGTATCCTGCCTTAAAGGAATAATGACCAAGACTCCCTTCAAAGGGAAGATGGAACGGGCCGAGGGTCTTTTGGATTTGATCCATTCAGACGTGTGTGGTCCACTAAGCGTTAGTGCTAGGGGTGGTTTTAACTACTTCGTTACCTTTACCGATGATTATTCTAGGTATGGTTTCGTGTACTTAATGAAGTATAAGTCTGAAACTTTTGAAAGGTTCAAAGATTTTAGACAGCAAGTAGAAAACCAACTCGGTAGACGTATTAAGAAACTACGATCCGATCGTGGTGGCGAATACTTAAGTACTGAGTTTATAGACTATCTTAAAGAGAATGGGATTCTGTCTCAATGGACTCCTCCTGGAACTCCTCAACTTAATGGAGTTTCCGAACGTCGGAATCGAACACTGTTAGACATGGTTCGATCTATGATGGGGTTCACCGAGCTACCGGCATACCTGTGGGGTCATGCACTCCTAACTGCCGTGTATTTGCTGAATAGGGTTAATACCAAAGCAGTTAACTCCACACCTTATGAACTTTGGCACTCCAAGAAACCCACGTTTAAACATATTAGGATATGGGGTTGTCCCGCTTACGTGAAGCGGCTAGTGGGAGATAAGTTGGATACAAAATCCGACCTATGCTATTTTGTGGGGTATCCCGAGGATTCCATGGGATACGAATTCTACTATGTTTCCGAGGCAAAGGTGTTCGTCTCGAGAAATGCCGTGTTCCTTGAGAAGGAATTTCTATCGGATAGAAAGGGCAGTGTAGTTGATCTCGAAGAAGTTCGAGAACCACAATCTGAAGTTCAAGCACAACAATCAGATAATGAACCAATTCAACAAACCACTAACATACCTCCTGAACCGTCGCTGCGTAGATCCGAAAGAGTTCGGAGAGCGCCCGATAGGTTATTCCTCGTTGATGAAGTTGACCAAGGATGTGATCCTAGAACTTTCAACGAAGCTGTATCGGATACAGACAAGGGACATTGGCTTAATGCCATGAAATCCGAAATGGACTCTATGTACTCCAACAAGGTATGGACCTTGGTAGATCCACCCGAGGGAATCGTTCCCATAGGCTGCAAGTGGATCTATAAGAAGAAAATTGGAGTAGATGGAAAGGTATCGACCTACAAGGCTAGATTGGTAGCAAATGGTTATACTCAAAAGCAAGGAGTTGACTATGAGGAAACCTTCTCTCCAGTTGCTATGCTTAAGTCCATTAGGATTTTGCTGGCCATCTCTGCGTGGTATGACTACGAGATATGGCAAATGGATGTGAAGACCGCTTTCCTTAATGGGGACATTGAGGAAGAAATTTACATGGCGCAGCCGGAAGGCTTCATATCTTCTGGAGATGAGCAAAAGGTTTGCAAACTCCAGCGATCCATTTATGGATTGAAACAAGCATCCCGTAGTTGGAACAAAAGGTTCGACACAACTATCAAAGAGTTTGAATTTGTGAAAAACCCGGAGGAACCTTGTGTCTACAAGAAGGTTAGTGGGAGTGCAGTGACTTTTCTTGTACTTTATGTTGATGACATACTACTCATTGGGAATGATGTAGGGATGTTGCAGTCGACTAAAGTATGGTTATCCACACGTTTCTCGATGAAGGATTTGGGAGAAGCATCCTACGTATTGGGAATACGGATCTATAGAGATAGATCGAGGAGATTGCTTGGCTTGTCCCAATCCATGTACATAGACACCGTTCTTAAACGGTTTAGCATGGAAGAATCCAAGAAGGGATTCTTGCCAATGTCCCATGGGGTTCGTCTCTCGAAATCCATGCATCCTCAAACGCAAATGGAAATCGAGGAGATGAAAAGGACACCTTATGCATCCGCTATAGGAAGCATAATGTATGGCATGCTGTGTACAAGACCTGATATTGCGTATGCTGTGAGCGTCACAAGCAGATATCAGTCCGACCCCGGCCCAGCCCATTGGAAGGCTGTGAAGGACATTCTCAAGTACTTGCGAAGAACTCGAGATTTGTTTTTGGTCTATGGGGATACCGAGTTGAAAATAGAAGGCTTCACGGATTCTAGTTTTCAATCGGATGTGGATGACTCGAAGTCAAACTCGGGGTATATATTCAAAGTCAACGGAGGTGCCGTGTGTTGGAAGAGTTCCAAACAAGGCACGACGGCTGATTCCACCACCGAGGCTGAATATATTGCAGCATCAGATGCTTCAAAGGAAGGGTCATGGATTAGGAAATTCATCCAAGAGTTGGGTGTATTTCCGAACGCTAGCGATCCAGTACGGCTGTACTGCGATAACAACGGAGCCGTAGCACAAGCTAAGGAACCAAGAGCTCATCAGAAGTCGAAGCACGTGTTGAGAAAATACCATGTGATCCGAGAGATCATAGAGAGAGGTGAAGTCAAGCTAGACAGAGTCACCTCGGAGGACAATATTGCAGATCCCTTCACCAAGCCATTGTCAGGATCAGTCCACGAGAAACATCGAGAGTCGATGGGACTTAGATTTATGAGTAGTTGGCTTTAGGTCAAGTGGGAGATTGTTAGAGTAGGTGACCGGCAAGCCAACTTGTGGTTGTGGTCTTTCTCTTTTCTTTGTAATAAAACAATCGTTTTTCGTTCGTAATAATAAAATATCTTATTTGGCATTCTATATCTGTTATCCCATGCAAGCAGCATAGATATAGTCCTAACGAGTTACTCTATTACTGTGAGTTGATCTAGTAGAATCGTGAGATAACTCAGCAATGTAATGTAACTGTTAAACCTTGTTCCTAGTCGATGGGTTACGCCAATAATGAGGATACCGGCCTTTCCCTTTTGAGACTAGCACTTAGTGTATGTGTACTGCGTCTCATCAGTCCTCGGTGTTGTGACATCGGCATACTTGAGTGGGTGCTCATACTGGATGAGTTCACTGAACTCCCTCGCCCTAGAAATCTATAAGTGGTTCTCATTCATCGAGTAATAGGTTTCTAAGATATAGTTGTACACCATTAGTCCTTAAGACCCAGACATCACCGTGACTTCACTAGAGGACCGATTGTATCGTGACCTGTCCCTGAGTCCCACCGCGGACCGCTCCAAGGGCCAACGTTCGTGCAATCCGAAATCTAGTGTGAAGTCTGTGCATTGTAGTAGGGGATTCGAGCGCTTGAGTAGTCATGGATGTCCTGTGTGTTCTGACGGTTTATAATCCATGGAATCTCTGGCCAGAGTTGATAGTGGGGTGATTAGGGAAATGTGTTTCCCTAAGTCGCACACGAACGGATTTATAATACCTAGAACGTTCGCACGGTTATTGAACTTTATAAGAGGTCTCGGTGAACCAATGCCTCTAGTTCAATCGGGACATGTGCTACGAAGGGATCGTACTGTACGCTAACTATATCATAAGGTTCTTGCAGGCACTTCATTTGTATCTAGGGAATCATGATGCGTAGTTGCTAGACGCCAATCTTGATTCGTTGGGCACCGATTTGATCGGGATTAGGTAAAATGAGTTTTACTCTAATCGGGACTCTTGGGAGGAGTTCGTATAAGAACAATGTGTTGTTCGAATCACAAAGAGTTGTGAGCCCACGGCTAGCATACACCTGAACCATTGAGGGTCACACTTCTCGTGTAATATAGATATTTGATAACAACAAGCATAGATTAATGTGTTAATCTTTGAACGATTGGATGTCGATATGATTGAATCCAAGATTCGTAATTTTGGATTGCGAATCGGAATAAACGTGGAGAAAGAGAGAAATGCGGAATTTAGTGAACTTTCTAAATTGGGAAGCTTCCCGATTTAGCAAGTCCACTGAAGTGGAAGTTTCCAATTTTGGAAATTGGAAATTTCGAAGAGGCACTCGTATCGACGAGGACTCTGAGCTCGTCACAAATATAATTTTGTTATAATTTTGTGGACGATCGTTTATTAGAAACGAGGCCGACAAGGGGATGGGCTTAATGCATCAGTGGGTCAAGCCCAATGACTTAAGCCCGCTAGGGTTGAAAACCCTAGGTATAAATAGACCTCAAAAGGAGTTTTGAGATCAGATTTTTCAGCACAAAAACCCTAGCCGCTCAACACCTCTCGGCCGTTGCATCTCCGCCGCGCCACCGCCGACCACCGCCGGAAACGCCGCCGGTTTTCTCCTCTTTCTCCTTCGTTTTATTCGTGTTGTTATCTAACTCGTTTATATCTAGTGCTATAGTTCGAGTGGGTCGAAAATACGAGGTGAAACCTAATTGGAGAGGAGCTGCTGCCCCGACGAATCCGTGCACCACCGCACGCGCCGCACCGCCGCTCACGCGCCGCCGCTGCCGCTGCCACGCGCCGCCGCTGCTGCTGCCGTTCGTCGCCGCTCGTTGCTTGCTGGATCAGCTCGGTCCAGCCGTGAGGTGCAGCCCCTAGGAGTGGTATATAGCAGCTTGTACGTGACTCGTTCCGAGATTTCGATTCGTCGAAATCGCACGCTACAAGAGGTAAATGAATCGAAACTTTCGTAAACTTATTCGAGCATGTTTGTATGAATTATGATTTACGATTATGAGTAATATGTGATTACATGTTTCGATTTCATTAAATGATGAATAAGCATGTTTCGTGATTTTCGGTTTTACGTATTTTCTATTAAATCGAAAATTACCATATGTATGGCGGAAGCGTTAAGGTACGTTGACTATATGATTAGTTTTGCATGTAATCGAAACTAGTTCGATATAAAAATTTTAAATTCCGCTGCGTATACATGCACGATCCCCAACAAGAATTGCACTGCATTGCTCCGTGAGTTGGATCATCTCGTTCCCTTACAATTTCTTCTTCTTTGTCACGAGATCCTTGAGGAATTTCACCCACTTTGGCATCATTTGAAGGGCTTCAATAAAAGGGATATTTATGTGAATTTCCTTCAACTTGTCCAAAAATCCTTGGTATTCGGCATCGAGCTTCTTCTTGAGAAACGTTTGAGGATATGGAATTGGAGGGGCTCTTGAAATCACTGTTGACGGTGGTTCTTCTTGAGTGGTTTCTTTTGCCTCCATCAATCTTGGCTTCTCGATTACCGTGCTTCTCTTCTCTTTTCGTGGGGCTTCCTCCAATTGTCTCTCATTCTTTAAACTTACAGCATTGCACTGCTCGATGTTGCTCTGTCGAGGATCTTCCGTATTCGACGGCAGTGCTCCCGGCGGCCTCGCGTTTAGTTGGGTTGCAAATTGACCCATCTGTGTTTCCAAATTTTGGATGGAAACTTGAGTTGATGTCATGAATTGTGCTAAGATATTTGCGAGATCTCCACCTTGAGGTTGAGCTTGAGGCGGATTTTGGAAACCGGGAGCTGGCCGTGAATAACTAGGAGGTTGACCTTGAGTTGAAAAATACGGTTCTAAGTTCGGATATTTTCTAATTTTAAATTTTAGAAAAATCGAAAATCGAAAATCGAAATTTTATTTTATTTTTAAGTTCAAGTTCAAATTGAAAAATACGGTTCTATGTTCAAATTTTATTTTTAGGAAAAATCAAAAATCGAAATGAAAAATACGGTTCTAAGTTCGGATATTTTCTAATCGGACTCAGGAAAATTTCAAAATTCCATTCCGACACCCCTAACTACAATTGCAATTTTTTCTCTTCTTTTTCCTTTATTTTATTTTATGAGATATATGCATGATGGTGTTTTTTTTGTCGCCATATGTCTGATGATTTTAAAATTATTAAAATATGTTATTGAAATGATGTTGAATGATGTTAATTAAGGGGAGTGCTAAATCCCACACTAAAAGTTACTAAATCCCGCATATAAATTAAAAAAAATATTCTCTCTCTAAAAAGAAATTCTCTCTCTACGTTCTATTTTCTCTGACTTCTCTCCAACTTTTTTCTAGGGTTTTCCATACTAAAAGTTACTAAATCCCGCACACAAATAAAAAAAATTCTATCTCTATAAAAAATACTCTCTGTCTACCCTCTATTTTCTCGACTTCTCTCTAATTTTTTTCTAAGGTTTTCAAAATAATAAGTCGTCAAAATTCTTTTTTTGTTACGTAATAATCATCAAATAATGAGTTCAATACCTTCTAACTACAATCCACTTCAATCGGATGTAAGATTTTAATTTTTTTGCCAAAAAATCGTCAAACGCAGAGGGCGGACAACCTGGAAGACGAAACAGATAGCTCGCAAATGTTGGGCACGCAGTACACTGTATTCGCGTCCAAGGCGGGCGCCGTCTTTGATGCGTCCGCTTCTACTTTAGACACGGTCTTTTTTTTTTTCTTTTTTTTTTGTAAATTATTTTTTGTTATATTTTATTTATTTTTCAGGATAATGGGGAAGTTCATTATTCTAAATATTTTCCAGTACAATTGTTTAATTGTAGAGGCAATTTAATACAGTGTGTGAGAGACACAACTGAAAGTCATGGTATTAAGCTAACTATAGCTCATACTTTTTGTGATAGAGTATAAGTCACCTATGATTGGTTTGAGAAAAAAGAAAAAACAGGTGAAATGAAAGAATAGAGATGTAGAAAGTACAATATGTACTGTAACGAAAAAATGTAATTGTGGTTACCAGCTGAAGGGGGCTCTATAAAAATATGGTCAACGGGAACTCTCTATAGTTTACGGGAAGCATAATCATCCTCCGGCTTCGAAGCATGGTCTTTTTCAACAACTCTCGCAGAAGCAAGTTACGGAAATGTTTAAATATTTATTAATATTTATCCAGTATTTGTTAAATATTTATTAATTATTAAATATTTATTAAACATGTATTCAATATTTATTAAATTTATAATTACTTAATTCTAAAATGTTTTTAACATTTATTCAGTATTAAAATTTATTAAAATTTTATTAATCATTAAATAATTATTAAAAAATTTAAGAAATAATTGAATTGAATTGAATTGAATTATAAACAACAACAACAACAAAAAAAAAAATAGAAACCGTCGCTTCTAATCTAACCGCCCCTTCCCGAAAGCAAATCCCACACATGCTGCTGGCCTGCCATGGACGCCAATTTCATGGCCGGTCCATGGCAGGCTCTCTCTCTCACCCTATACCACCCTCTATAACAAATAAAGTAATAGAATTGAATTCAAGAAAAGGAAAAAAAAAAAAAAAAAAAACCTATCGCGCAGCTATCCCCAGCGCCCCCCCCCCCCCCAATTCAAAAACCATGCAACTTAATTTGTAGAATAAATTAGAGATAGAATAATAACCTTGTTCGTAGAATAAATCAGAGAAGATTTTCTTGAAGTTTGATTCTCGAATTGTAATACTATTTTATTGATATTTTTTGTGCAAGCATTAGAGGAAAAGAAGAACTTGTCTGAGGGAGAGAAGAAAGACCGACATGTTTGGAATTTTAGAGAGAGAAGGAAATTTTATTATGTGCATAATTTAGTAATTTACGTGTGGGATTTAGCATTTCAGTAATTATAAATATATTAAGATTGTCCATGCTAGCTTATCACCAAATCAAGTTAGTTAATGCTGAATCATTAGTGCATTAAATATTAAAAAAACTAACAAGGATCACCGAATTAATTTGCTAAACTTAATATTATCCATTTATCTATTCTTTTAGTTTATAATAAAATATATTTATTATTTGAAATATATATTAAACATTGTTTATCAATGTACATTTTGTTAGAACTTTATACATAATGTACAAAATAATATTTTTTTAGATTTAATTCAGGATAATTTAGTTTAAACTTAATATTCTATTCATATCTTGAAATTTTCTATTATACACATAAAACTTAAGAGAAAGAAGATCATTTTAATCATTAACGTAGACAAGAACCAATACAAAGATTATATTAATGTGTAAACATTTAGAATTTTATTGAATTTTATTCCAATATTTTATTTGATCATTCATATTACACAATAACTAGCAACGTATATTATAAAAAAATAAACATATATAATTTTATTTATTTATAAACAATTAAATCTTAAATAGTGTAAGTTATTCACTAAAGTAGTAAGAATCACGTGCATTGCACGTGGTACTAACTAGTAGTAAGAATCACGTGCATTGCACGTGGTACTAACTAGTATATATATAAACATCCACGAGCTCTAATCGTCTTTTAAATTAGGAGATAATAACTTTTGCAATTTACTAAACGTAGTGTGTTCCGTTGTATTCCTTTAAATCTGCTCCATCCTTACTCCTCGTCACTACCATCGTTGAAAAGTTATGTCACACAGCCACATACATGCGCACACACCTACATACGTACATACCCAACCGCACACACACACACACGATTTTGGTTACACTGGTTCATCTACGTTGTAAACTACTAATCATGTAACACCGGAGATTTTTGGTAAAATATTTTGTGTTACAAATAAAAATATACAATTAGAAAATTCTTCAAGGTCAATCCCCGTTGCAAGAATATTCAGAATCCATTACAAGGCTATGAACTCAGCATTCGCCACAAAAGTTAGATTCCACAATCAAAGGGGTGAAACCCTCTTACTCCGAACTGATCTACGACGATCTATTGTTGTCGTCTCTAGATCCATCACTGGAAAGATGTATATCTTCCAGAAGAGTGGACCCTCTAGGAAGTGGTTCAGGCTGAACCTCTATACTCCTTCAAACCAAATATTCATATTTAAAATTTTACTCAGTATACGGATGGAAGAATAAGGCTTTCTTTTGATAGAAAAGCTAGCACAAGTAGATCTGACAATTCCACCGTTTCAGATACTGTAGACTTAAAAGGTATTGAACTCCAAATTAGAGGATTCTTAGGTCAATTAAAAGGATAGTGGGATTACTATCTCACTAACCAAGACCAAGTTCAAATTCTCGATTCTATAAAAATCAACGAAGATTGAAATATGATAGGAAAGAGGATGTTGTGGCAACTCTAATCATAACCATTTCTCTAACCTCATAGGAAATCCCTCACATCTGAAACTGTTCTCAAATCCCAGGTGTTGAAAAATAAGTGACATCAAAAAAAAAAAAAAAAAAAAAAGCATTTCTACCCACATTAATGCTTAGAGAAGATTCTAACCGACCTTTCTGGAAAGAAAAATTCCTAGCAGGATTACCAACTCTTTTAGGAGAGAAGGTTAAACATAAAATTAGAGAAACTAGTGAAAAATAAGTAATACAATATAATGAATTCACCTATGGACAACTCGTGGTCATAACACAACAAGAAAGTTTAAAAATATGTCAAATAAACAAGAATTAGGAACATTTTGTCAACAACTTGACATTAAAATTAATAAACCAAAGCAAAGCTTGTCACATAAAATGTGTAATAACACGAACATATAGAAAATCTTATAGCACTAATTATACTTACAAAAAATATAATAGAGAAAACTTGAACATAAAAATTAGAAAATCAAATGAAGAATATTACAAATCTCGGGGCAAGAGATCACAACAGAGGTATAAATAACATCATTATCGCAAGCATCATCAAATTCTTCAACTGATAAGGAAAACATTTGTTGTAGATCGGTAAATAGTATTCTGAGGACTAAACGGGAAGCTTGGAGGTAGAGGATTTTCCACAAGTCGTGTTGCTAATTTAACCTGAGTGGTTTTTAACGTCTGTTGCATCTAGGTTGTGTATTCTAACAAATGATGCAGTTTGGATGGATAATTAATGATTTCAGTGGAGCAATTGTCAATTATGTCTATTCATCATTGGGTAAATACCATAAAACCCCCTGCATTAAGCAAAACCTGCACCAAATCCCCTTGTTTTTGTTTTATTGCGTGGAATCCCTCGGTGTTTCATTTTACCTTGCATCAAATCTCATTTACGTTAAAACTTAACACTGTTGACTATTGACGAGATTGTGTGCAAGATTTTTGTAACATAGGAGGATTAGGTGCACGTTTTTTGCAACACAAGAGGGATTTATGGAAAAAAATATTATCCATTTAAAACTAAAATTATTTTAGTAACATTTAGCCGAATAAATTTATTAATTTACAATATGAAATAAACAAATAATAATAATAGCGATGCGAATTGGTACCCATTTTAAAATTATCTATATTGTTTTTACGTATAAGTAATCTAGAATAAATTATATAAATATATAGTATTTTTAATATTACAAAAAACATATTTTAGAAAATCAATTTTATAAATATATAAATAAATTATATTGTACAAAAAACTAAAATTAAAGAAACATGAATTAAAAAAATGAGTTTTCAAAGAATAGTCCACCCCCAACTATTATTATTTTTTATTTTTTTAATATTCTAACTAAATAATGTGTTCAACTTTTTAAATGAATAAATTAATTTTACATAAGACTCCAACCCATGGTTTGTAGAAAAGATGCACCAAATCCCAATATGTTATGAAAAAAAGTTGCATAAAATTCCCCTATTTATATATTAAGGGGCGTAAAGTTTTAAAAAAAAAGGGGTTTTTTAAAAAAAAAAAGGAAAATCCGGGGGGGTTTTTCCCCAATAAATTAAAGGTGGGGGTAAGGGGGCAGTTTTTTTTTAAAACCCCCCCCCCCCCCCCCCCCACCCCACCAAAAGATAGTGTTACTCTTTTTCCACGTTCTCCATTTCAAATATTATTTTTGTTGCCCTTCCATTCTCTCCTCTCGCTTCTCACCCAATTCCAAATTATTCTATCTTCCCTCTTTTCCATCTAACCATATCCAAGATTTTTTACCACCGTAACCTCCTTCATTCTTCAGTATTTTACACAGCGGCGTGTGGTGGTGGAGCAATCGAACGGTGGTCAATTCATGTTCCGATTTGATTTGCCGACGTGTGTTGGGCGAAAACCTACACGCAAGTGCACGTATCGTACAAGTAATATAGTGGACAATTAAGTCCGGATATTGAACCCACAGGGAATATTTAACTATCTAATCCTAGACGCTAAATTCTACCAATTATTATCAAGCCCACCCTACACAGTCGAATTTTAGAGAGAATTACTAAATTAAATTAAAAGGCAAATTAAAACGACAAAGTAAGAAAGCAAATTAAACACGAAGATTTATCAGAGTAAACGAGCCTAGGATTTTATTCTTCCCCCTATGTGATTATTATTCCCCCAATTCCTTCAATTATGCAAGCAATTAACCCGGATTATTAACCTGAGATGCTAAAATAATCATAACCCGCTTCCGCGTGTATTACGATTCTAATACTCTAGATTCAATTACTATATTCCTATGCAATTAATTCTAGAACACAACATTAAGCAAAAATCTCAATAATGGCTACCTAAGAGATTAACTATATTCCTATGTTAATACCACAAAGGCTCTTCTACCACAGTTCTAATTATTAACCCGATCTTCCGATTCATGCGATTAACAATAACATAAAAGCACATAAAGTGGCCAGTTTCATGAACTTAATAAAACAAGTAGAAGAAATAATCCGGAATTAAAACTTGCATAAAATCATAGAATTGGGTTCATAAATCCCACATAGGGTTCCAAATAAAATCCTAGAAACAAGTAATTTAGCTACTCATGATTAAAGCAAAAACGCAAATAAAATAAATCATAGACGATAAATCTTTGCTTGGAGTCTTCGAATTCTTCGTCTTCGTTATTGCTTTGTTGCTCTTGAAATTGCATAAAAAAAAGATCCCTAATTGTGTGCTTGGTTTGGTCTTATATAGGGTGAAGAACTTGGGGAAGAAGGTAGTTTCCTTGTGCAATTAAAATCCCTTTACTGCGCTGTTTCGGGGTCTCGGACGGCCGTCCCATAATTTGAACTAAAACTCGGACGGCCGTCCGAGCTTTAAATCTCCAGATTTTGGTTTTTTTTCACTTTTGGCCCATATTTTCTCCAAAATTGCAGTTTTGACCTCATACTTTTCCAATTTTTCAATTTATACCTGAAATATAATGAATCGACTTTTTAAGCTCCAATTATCGTTAAAACACACCAAAAGCTCAAATAAAAAGATACGATAAAGTGTAAAAATATACACTTAACACACCCCCAAACTTGAACATTTGCTTGTCCTCAAGCAAAATCTACCAATAAGCAAATAACTCAACTACTGCATCTCATCACATAGATCAATGATCAACTTCACGTTTTCAGAACTTGTAATTATAATGACAATTCTTAGGCATTCGCAAGCTCAAAATTCAACAACACTTAGTCACTCACCATTACCAAAAACCACAATTCATACAATTGCTTCAAGCATCCAATATTTGTAAATTAAAGATAGAAATAATTTATACTTACATGCATATGCTTGACTCCAAATACCTACCAAATTATTCTACTCTACTAATATCGAACATTAAGCTATTGGGATCATTGGGGCTTTGTGGCTTTCAATTGTTAGGCTCTTTGGTTCGAGGTAGGAAATATGGGTATATGTGGCTATTCTTCTTGAATTTAGGTGATTACGCCAAAATTTGAAAGATAGGCGTTTGAAACAATAAAATCACCTCTACGGACTTTAATAAACTCGATTCTCAAAAGTTCAAAAGTCTCCACTTTTGCTTTTGAGGCATGGATCGAGTTTTTAAAAATAATTCAACAACTAGTCCTTATTTCTCCCGTCTCTTCTTCTTCTCATTTTTTTTTCTCTTTTTTTTTTTTCTCTTTTTTTCTCTTTTTTTTTTTTTTTTTTAATATATATATATATAGAAGCATATATATTTATATCTTTTTTTTTCTTTTTTTTTTCTTTTCTTTTTTTTTCTTTTTTTTTTTTTTTTCGAAGAAGAAGAAGGACCTTATAAAATTTTTTGACTGAACTCCAAGGGGTAATTCAAGAATCTATCTCCACTTTTCTACCTTATACACATGGCTAAAAGAAAGAACACCTTTTCTCCGAGGCTCAAATCAAGGTTCTAAGGAATTTCGATAAAAAGGTCGGCTTGAAAGGCTCAAACGGTTCAAAGAAGGCCCAAATCATATCCCAAATCACTCACTACTCAATACGTCGTATCATAAATTTCCTAAGGTGAGTTCTAAAACCGAACATAGCATGATCTAGCACAAATTAATTCCAAATTTAAAATACAAAACGTTCAACCAAAGCAATGCACAAAATGTGATTCCTAGCAATAATTCGCTTCTAAGTCCTGTTGAATCGAAAGCTAAACAAACATCAAATCCTCATCACATAAAACAAGCAATTTCATCATCAAACATTGATCATCTCTCATCATCATAAATCATAGATGCGTTCGACTCAAGCAAATTTTTTTTTTTTACTTATTTTTTTTTTTTTTTTTTTTTATTTTATTCCGAAAAAAAAAACGAGAAAAACAATAAAAACGAATAAAACCTAATGCATGCAAACTAAAACAAATAAGCACAAAAATAACATGTTTTTCACCCCCAAACTTAAAATTTTCGTTGCCCTCAACGAAATTAGCACAAAGTTTAAGGATAGAATACACCTGTTTAAACATCGGGACCATCATCGGGCTGCTCGTTCTTGAATCCTCCCTGCGCAAATCAACAACAAACCATCGAGATTATGCGTTATGTGTGTGTTTGGTGAATTTGAGGCGAAAATTTTCAAAGAAAAGAAGAATTTTCGAAGGGAGAGGGTAAGGGTTCGAATTAGGAGAGAGAGGGGAGTTGGAATTGTGAAAATTGGGGTTTGGAAAAACCCCTATTTAATATGCCCGTTTTTCCCCTCGGATGGCCGTGCGAGATATAGGCTGAATATCCGCACGGCCGCGCCATTACTCGAAATTGGGCAGTGGCCTCTTGGAATCTCGGACGGCCGTGCGAGATTTTAGGTATAAATCTGCACGGCCGCACCAATGTGTGTTTTTGTCCAGTAGCTGCTCCAATATATCACACGGCCGCGTGAGATTCATGACTTTTTCTTGCACGGCCGTGTGAATAATTGCAATTAGGTCCCTGCAAAATAAAAACTTCATATTAGTGCCCCTGAAACTTTTTTTTTTTTTTTCTTCTTTCGCGGACGACCGACTCGACCCTCGATCACGTTTTCGACCCTGCAAAATAAAGTTCAAATATAAATTAGAATGCATGCTTATGATATTAAAAACGAAACGAAAAATTAAAGAAAAATACGAAAAACAATAAAGCTCGGGTTGCCTCCCGAGAAGCGCTAAGTTTAAAGTCTTCAGCCGGACATTGCTTCGTTATTTTCAAGCAAAAGTGACCGAGGTCACTTGGCATTCTTCACTCCCTTCCCAATACGATTTGAGCCGGCTCCGCTTCACGTTGAACGTACGATTTGAATCGCGCTCCTTTATTTTGACCACCTCGTGAGGAAGAATTTCTTGGTCAATAAACGGCCGTGACCACTTTGATTTGCGCTTCCTTGGAAATAACCAAAGACGGGATTTGCACAATAACACCAATTGTCCTTTGTGCAATTCCTTTTTGATTTTTCCCTTACGACCACAATAGCTTGACTCATCCTTCTCTCGTGAGTTGCTCAAATCTTTGGGTGGCAACATCTTCTTTGCACTCTCATTGCCGTTAAGACCTCGACTCGCATGACTTTCTCTCGGAGGATTTAAAAGTGAGTTCATGAAGTAAACTTGCTCCGTCCGATTCCCGTTTCCGCCATCATCTCCTGCACTCAAAGATGCTTTCCCATTGTCCAAGTTCAAAACATCAAATTTTTCATGAGTTGTAAAATCCATAAGTTCAATAGCAAAACAATCATTATTATCACATGGATTTTTATTAGCACTAAAAACATTGAATTTGATTGTTTGATCATGCACAGTCATTGTAAGATCACCACTAGCACAATCAATGAGAGTTTTCGACGTGGCTAAAAACGGTCTCCCTACGATAAGAGGTATCTCCCTATCCTCATCTATATCAAGTATAACGAAATCGACAGGGAAGATAAATTTATTGACTTTCACTAGCACATTCTCTAAAATACCTTTTGGGTAGACTAAAGATCTATCGGCTAATTGAAGAGTTATAGCCGTCGGTTCAATTTCTCCTAACCCAAGATTTTTAAAAGTAGAGTACGGAATAAGATTAATGCTAGCACCTAAATCAATGAGCGATCTAAAATTTTTACCTCCTATAGTACAAGGAAGAGTAAACTTACCTGGATCGCCGAGTTTTTGTGGAAGAGGCCGAGTAAGTATTGCACTAATTTGCTCCGTGAGTTGGATCATCTCGTTCCCTTGCAATTTCTTACTTTTCTTCACGAGGTCCTTGAGGAACTTCACCCACTTTGGCATCTTTTGAAGTGCTTCAATGAAAGGAATATTTAAGCGAATTTCCTTCAACTTGTCCAAAAACCTTTGATATTCAACATCGAGCTTCTTCTTTATAAATTTTTGAGGATAAGGAATTGGAGGGACTTGTGAAGGCACCGTTGATGGTGGCTCTTCATGAGTTGATTCTTTTTCCTCATTCACTTTCGGCTTCTCGATTACCGTGTTTCTCTTCTCTTTTTGTGGGGCTTCCTCCAATTTCTTGCCGTTCTTCAAGGTGACAGCTTGGCACGTCTCGACCTCGATCTTTTTCGTTAGCAACCGTTGTGGATATGGGATTGGCTCGACCCATTCGGCTACAGTGACTTGCGGCTTGACTTGAATTTCTTCCCTTTTTTCGATCTTGACATCAATAGCTTGGCACGTCTCGAACTTTTGATTTCGAGGATCTTCCGTATTCGATGGCAATGCTCCCGGCGGGCGTTTCTCTTGATTCACAACGAATTGAGCGAATTGATTCTCCAAATTCCGCAGCGAGGCTTGGGTAGCGGTCATGAATTGGGCCAAAATCTCATCCGTGCTTGATTTTTGGGCCGGTGGATTGTTGCCTTGAAAACTTTGTTGAGGAGGGGCTTGATTTTGGAATTGACCTTGAGGTCTTTGATATCCTTGGCCTTGTTGATTTCCTCCATATTGCCCTTGTGATCTCCACCCTTGATTTTGGAATTGGCGAGGCGCGTTGTTGACGTAGTTGAGCGATTCCACATCTTGTTGGCATTGGAGCGTGTAGTGATTTCCACCGCAAATTTCACAACATGGAGAATCAATTGCTTGGACTTGTTGTGGTGGACTTGCTTTGATGTGTTGTAGAAGGAGTTGATTTTGTTGAGCAATTTGGGTCACTTGCGCTTGAAGAGCCGTAATTGCATCTAACTCCGACACTCCGACAACTTTCTTGGCCCCACTAACCGTCCTCTCGCTTGACTTGGCAAACCGATTTTGAGCAATTTGATCTAACATGATAAATGCGTCCGGTATCGATTGACTCATAAAATTCCCCCCGGTTGATGCATCTAAGACCGTTCGTGCATTCTCGTTAATCCCTTGGTAGAAGATGTGGATTTGCCGCCATTGTTCGACTCCATGTGTTGGACACTGCCGCAAAAGAGTTTTAAATCTCTCCCATGCCTCGTATAATTGCTCGCCTTGCTCTTGGACAAAATTGTGAATTTCTCGTCGGATTCTCTCGTCCTTCTCGGGTGAGCTATAGACTTTCATGAAAAGGTTGAGGAGTTGAGGCCACGACGAGATAGAGTGGGGGGCTTGGGACATCAACCACTAGCGAGCTCTTCCTTGTAGGGAGTGCTTGAAGAGAATTAATTGAAGCGCCTCTTGGGAAACGCCGTTTTGACGGTGGGAATTACAGGTATCTAGAAAATTGACAATGTGAAGATGGGGATCTTCACCTGCCAACCCACTAAATAGCCCGTTATTTTGGAGCATCGTCAAAAGTCCTTGCTTGATCTCAAAATTGTGCGCCTCAATGGGTGGATATTGAATGCTCGGGCGGAATCCGTCTAGAGTTGGGATTATGTAATCTTGAAGTGCTCGTGGACGAACTGCTGGCTGTGCTGGAAGTTGAGGGGGAGGGTCTTGCACTTGGTTTCCGTTGGCCTCGAGTAAATTACCCGCGGCCCTGCGTTCTTCTTCCTCCATTATATTATTTGCGCGTTGAAGTCTCCTAGCGGCTCGAAAAGTGCGTTCGATTTCGGGATCAAACGGTTCTCTAGCAAGATTGAGTCTCCTGCGCATACAACGTACCTAAAACACAAATAAAACGAAAATTAAATGGGTGAATCGTGAAAATTGTTCAAATCTAGAGCTAGAATAAAATAAATAATTAAAATATTCCCCGGCAACGGCGCCAAAAACTTGTTGGGCGAAAACCTACACGCAAGTGCACGTATCGTACAAGTAATATAGTGGACAATTAAGTCCGGATATCGAACCCACAGGGAATATTTAACTATCTAATCCTAGACGCTAAATTCTACCAATTATTATCAAGCCCACCCTACACAGTCGAATTTTAGAGAGAATTACTAAATTAAATTAAAAGGCAAATTAAAACGACAAAGTAAGAAAGCAAATTAAACACGAAGATTTATCAGAGTAAACGAGCCTAGGATTTTATTCTTCCCCCTATGTGATTATTATTCCCCCAATTCCTTCAATTATGCAAGCAATTAACCCGGATTATTAACCTGAGATGCTAAAATAATCATAACCCGCTTTCGCGTGTATTACGATTCTAATACTCTAGATTCAATTACTATATTCCTATGCAATTAATTCTAGAACACAGCATTAAGCACAAATCTCAATAATGGCTACCTAAGAGATTAACTATATTCCTATGTTAATACCACAAAGGCTCTTCTACCACAATTCTAATTATTAACCCGATCTTCCGATTCATGCGATTAACAATAACATAAAAGCACATAAAGTGGCCAGTTTCATGAACTTAATAAAACAAGTAGAAGAAATAATCCGGAATTAAAACTTGCATAAAATCATAGAATTGGGTTCATAAATCCCACATAGGGTTCCAAATAAAATCCTAGAAACAAGTAATTTAGCTACTCATGATTAAAGCAAAAACGCAAATAAAATAAATCATAGACGATAAATCTTTGCTTGGAGTCTTCGAATTCTTCGTCTTCGTTATTGCTTTGTTGCTCTTGAAATTGCATAAAAAAAAAAGATCCCTAATTGTGTGCTTGGTTTGGTCTTATATAGGGTGAAGAACTTGGGGAAGAAGGCAGTTTCCTTGTGCAATTAAAATCCCTTTACTGCGCTGTTTCGGGGTCTCGGACGGCCGTCCCATAATTTGAACTAAAACTCGGACGGCCGTCCGAGCTTTAAATCTCCAGATTTTGGTTTTTTTCACTTTTGGCCCATATTTTCTCCAAAATTGCAGTTTTGACCTCATACTTTTCCAATTCTTCAATTTATACCTGAAATATAATAAATCGACATTTTAAGCACCAATTATCGTTAAAACACACCAAAAGCTCAAATAAAAAGATACGATAAAGTGTAAAAATATACACTTAACAACGTGAATGATTTTTTTTTTCATCTCGATTTCTCTATCTCCCTCCTCTAGTGCATTTATTAAATTTTTATTTCAGTTGTTATCTTTTAACAAAATAATAGTATACACGTAAATTATGTAAATATATTGTGAGATTGATAATTTCTTTCAATTCTAATTTTACTAAATATTGAAATGTTTAGTTTTATATTATTTTATATATATTTATTCATGATTCAACTACCTTAGTATAATTACGGTACGTGGTAAATTTAGGAACTTAATTCCTTGTGGATAGATATCTAGATTCACTATTCTATAAAACGCGATACTGTACACTTGCGGTTTTGATACGTAGGTTTTACGCGTATCGTGTTTTTGGCGCCATTGCCAGTGAATTAGTTAACCTTGAATTTATTAATATCGTTACCAACTATCCTTACTTTACTTTAGATATTTTTCTTTTTTTTTTCTTTTGATTTTTTTCATTTTTTTTAGCAGATCTATATACATTGATGGCCTCGATTTATGATCACTCTCTTTGCGAGCTTCAATCCAGAGCAGATTACATTGAATAAGAGTTGGAGGATATAGAAAGACATCGAAAGTTGAACCCAGAAAATGGAATTACACAGACAAATGAGCACTTGTGCTATTTACAAGAATAACTCCGCTATATGGCAAAACTTTTCGAAAATTTTCAGAGATGTCATATTCATAAACCACATCTGACCATCCTATATGAAGACAAGGAGGTATTTACAGATTTTTGTATGAACGACGAGGTTGAGCACCTTGAGGAAATTGACGAAAAAAATCCTATCCACATTGTAACTCTAGATTTGAGTGTGAGCGAGGAGATGAGTTTCAAATTTGAGGTAGATCTTACTCCAAAACTGGAATATCTTGTGTACAAGTTTGAGAGATCGGTAGGCAAGCAACCCATTCTAGTCTCTTACCGACTAATTTCCAAAGCAAACGAGAAGTTCCATGGGATGGGATGGGCACTGCAAGATTGCAATCTAGTCCATGGGATGAATGCAAAGTATGTTTCAAGACTGATGGATGGATGCGCAATCTATAAGGTTTTATATTGGACATAGTCCGACCAAATCATGTCGAGCCGTCGATAGTAAAACAGGCGCTGAATGGGAGGCAACCCATTGTTTACTTGTCTTCTTATATTTTCTTTGTTTTTGTTGTTTTTGCATTTTTTTTGGTTTAAAGCTAGATTTCACCCATTTGTTTTGATTTTTGCCGATACCTTGTTCCCAAGAAAAGAAGAGTAAGAAGTCGGGGAAGTCTAGATAACTCCGGCAATTCGCCCTGGGTGCCAAAACCCACCGCACCATGTGCAACAAAAGAGCACTTTCGCCACCGCAGAACATTGATCAATCTGCGGCACGACTGTTCAGGGCGTATTTCTTTCTCATCTCTTTTATTTTTCGCATTGAGGGCAATGCATGATTTAAGTTTGGGGATGAGTTTAGTTTATTTTATTTTTGGTTCTTAGCATGCATATCATATAATTTAGTTTCATTTATGTATTTTTATTTTTGTATTGGTGTTATGTTTGTCACATGCATTTCATGTAGGATCGAGTGTAAGTTGCATTTCCAGATTCTATTGAAGCAAAGCAGTTAATGAATTAGTAGACTTGTTAGTTAACCTTAAAATTGTAGTTGGATTCAATTTTTTTGTAAACGAGTCATCGGATATTGCAAGAGAAATCCAATTTGGGGTCAAATTTGCCATTTGATTAGAGTTGGTTGTGAGTTTGTAGGAAAGTACTTTTATTGCTTAAGTGCTTGGATGTTGGATTCTTGTTGTATCTTTTGTTGGATGATTACAAATGAGGACTCTACCCCTATTTATACTAGGCCACCTCCTTAATGGACGGTGGGGATCTATTTGATCTAACGGCTAGGATTTGTTCACTAGAACACTCCATAATATTTCTACAAAGTATCTACAAGGGAGGGTTCTAGAAAGCTTTCTAGAATCCTCCATGAATCTCTACCTATTCTATAAATTTGAGCCAACTTGCGCCTAACCCTATTTGGGCTAAGTTTTGGGCTTTTTAACCTCCCAACCCAACGGAAACTGGCAAAGGGTTGGGCCAAACATGGTGGGAAGATGGAGTAAGTATAGGGATGATTCTGCAATTTTCAAAACTATTTCAGATAGGGAGGTGGATTTCCAGAAATTAAAAATTGACCTCCACTTGGGGGCATTTCCGATTGAAGGATCAAATCTAAAAATGGTAGGGACAAAAACTGTAATTATCTCAAGTTTACTATAAATAATATATTAAATTAAAGTTTTCTAAAATTGTAAATGGTAAAATTTGATCGATTTGTTGTTATTTAAGATTTATTTTCAGCTTTTCAGGCGGGGAGGTGGATTTCCAGAAATTACAAATTGACGCCCACATGGGCGGCATTTCCGGTTGAAGGACCAAAATTAAAAATGATATATAATATAGAGACCAAAATTGTAATTATCCCAAGTTTATTATAAATAATATAATAAATTAAAGTTTTCTTAAATCGTAAATCATAAAATTTTATCGATTTGTTGATATTTAAGATTTATTTTAACATTTGAATCGACATGGGTATGAATGAATTAAATCGTAAGATTTGAATCGTAAATTATAAGATTTTTAGCTAGCTGTTGTGAATTTTCGTAAATGAGTCACACGGGATTACAGCTCAGGAGGAGTCAAAGCATGCAACATAACGATCAAAATCAATATATACAAGGTTTCATTACCCTAGAAGAAAATGTTCTTAGTTCATAACAAACATAATGTCAAAAGAATGTACACAAGAAATGAAGAACAATACGTAAAGAAATTGCGTAAGAAAAACCCAAGTCGAACCCCTCGTTGAAGATTCCCGCGAAGAACTGCCGAAGACCGAAGAAAGTCGAAGAAGAGGTAGAAGAATGAGGGCTTCTTCTATTTATAGTAAGGCAAAGCTTCTTGAGGAAGCTTTGCCTTTTTAGATATTTCTTACACATCCCGAGGCCATATCGCGATATGGGTGATAGTATCGCACGATATGGCAAAAATACAAGCTCTCTATTTTGTTTCTCCCCATATCGCGATACAGGATGGCATATCGCGCGATATGGCAAAAATGCAAGCTCTCTATTTTGTTTCTCCCCATATCGCGATACAGGATGGCATATCGCGCGATATGGCAAAAATGCAAGCTCTCTGTTTCGTTTCTCCCCATATCGCGATACAGGATGGTAATATCACGATATGGTGACTGTTTGAACTTGAAACTCTTTGTTGACCCTTTTTTAACCCGAATTTGACAATTTTTCATTTCACAAAAGTTGTAGACCTTGAAGTTGGTTTTCCAAATCCACTTGAATCAGCTCAATCGGAGGTCGTATGAAGAAGTGATGCGCACAATACCGAACGCTGCCACCATCCACTTGATTGCAATTTTTTGCTCTTGTTTGACTTCATTCTTGGCTTCGCTTTCAAAATCGTTTTGAATCGGAAAAAATATCTAACAAAACCTAAAAATAGAAATAAAACAAGAAACGCAATAATATATACAAATAAAGCCGACACTCGGACGAACGAAGACCAAAACTCGAAGATTTGATAAGCAAAAATCGTGCAAAACGAACACTTATCAATCACATGACCAAAATTCCCAACTTTTATAACTTACAGGACTAAAATTATGATTTTGAAAGATAGTGGACTAAAACTTCCTACTAGCAAATTTATAGGACTAAAAAACTCATTTTTCCTTATGGGAAACTATTGATTATCTTGAGACTATATTTATTGTAATGCAGGAGACAAAATAACCTAGCATTCATTAATGAAGCCATGCAAACGCAGTTTACAATCCAAGCAGATAACATCTCTTCTATCCTAACCATGCAGCCTACCAATAAGGTCTTTATAAAACATAAGAATATCAATTAAATTAATTTGCTTATTCAAAAGCCAATTAATTTCTTGCAGCACTAAATATATGAAGCAGGACAAATATACTGTAGAGGTAACCGCTCGACTAATACAAAGATGCCAGGTTTGCTTCTATATAGCGTGCAAGAGATGCCACTGTGAGATCGGGGTTACGCACAATCACAACAACGCATATACAAAGTACAAAAAATGCAGATATAAGGAAGCAAGGTATGTACTGTACACAATTTATTCGTACCGTACATAATATTTTATTCCCACATTAATGTCGTATGTTTCACATAGAAAAATTGGTTATCCGAATTTATGACCATAATGGATCTTTGGACGTTACCATGTACAGAGGCGAAGCCAGAAATATCATGAACATTGATTCAAACATGCGCATGCAGAATTACACTCGGGTACAGTAAAATCATCCATGCGTAGAATATAATCATTTATTAATATATGTTTATAAAGTTACATAACCCGACAATCCCAGGGTATGAGCTGCTTATCGATCATATAAATAAACTGCTCCAGAACAAACTCTTTTGCATGCAAATAAAAAGAAATAAATGCAACGTTGATAATACTATATACAACCAATATGCTGTAACAAATCTTCACCGCATGCCATTGATTACTGATCTAGAACCGCATTCTCCTCTTCCTAATCAGTATCATCTATCACAACAATGAGTCCCGCAATGAACATATACGAACCTTCTATCCTTTCCATATCATAGAATACTAGCTTGTATAACATCAGCTCTATATCATTAATATTATCTCTTATTTCATAACCCGTCTCACCATATACAATGCGCTGTTTTAATGTGACCCTTATATTCAGTCTTCTAATATTGATCAGGATATGGGGGCAACTTTGACGTAGAGTATCATCAACCCCTTCAAACTCACGCCAGTATAAATAAAACACATTTTACAAATATATAAACAAGGCACCGGCACCGCCCATTGCTCCTTTTTTCCACCGACGACAACTCACGGCGTCTACTTGCCCTGCAGCCCCATTACTTTCCACCAGAAACGCCTCCCACCAAACCGCTCCACTTTGCCGACGCCGTATACCGCAGATTGCTGGAGAAGAGATAAGGTAGGTAGGTACCGTTTCACTAAAAAGACATAATTGGTTTTCTATATTTTAGAAATTGTAGTTGGGGTGAACCCCACAGTGGCAAGCTGAAAACTATTGGTATTTAGTATTTATTACCTCTGCTGGATTCCTGGTCACCTTCACCTTTGGGCCGGGTTTTTGTGCAACTATTTTTCCAGATGGGAAACAGGCAGCGGGAACACATATGCGATGACTGGAATTAGTGAATATGCAATATAAAATATATTTACATAAGGTAAGGTGAAATGCTATGTAAGTTATACTATTTGTTTTTTAATTACTAGGAAGGTGGACGTGCGTTGCACGTCTCGATATTAGTTTTACTATATATTTTTGTGGTGCTTGTATTTTTTTATTGGCATTACATATGAAGATAATTGGTGATGATAATTTGTTCATTTAAATTGAACAACTTCACTTAACATTGAAATCTACAAGTGTGATATCTTTTGTCAATATAATTCATGACTCAATAATTACAATTTTCTTGGGACGTCGATAATTTAATTTGACAATTTTTTTTCTTGTTTTTTGACCATATTCTTCAATACTTCAAGTATTTTTATATTATATATAACTTTGGATATCATGTTTTTTTTGATACTATTGTTATTTTTTACTTGGACTTCTCTTTCTTTCGAGTTGTCCAATATTATCTCATTCTTTTTTAGAAGTAAAAAAAAAATAAAAAATAATGATTTCTTTATTCATCTTTCTTCCAGGTTCATTATATTGCTTCAATTATGACTTTTAATTTATTGTCTATCATAATTTGTTGATACATTGTTATTTGTTGTTTGGATGAATAAAATCATTTTAAGTATATAGTTTTCTTAGTGCTATGATTTATTTTTCTTCATATGATAATTAATCTATACAATATATAAATTGAAACCATCATAGCTTAAAAAATGGACATTTGGCATACCTATGTGTCGTCCCAGTCACATCCTATGGGGCATCGGTCTTTTTCTATTTATTTTTTTCCTATATCCGAATGCATTTAATTTTGTTAATTTGTTTTTATAATTATTTTTTATTTCTTTCCTTTATTTGTAGTCACATTATGTACAATTGATCTTATTATGGTAGTTATATAAACACAAAATCAAAAATAATTTTCTTAATTTTTTTTAAAAACCATTTATTTGGACTAACTTTACTTCAAGAAATCATTTCGCACGTGCAACAAAATATATTAAGAAATAGTGACCTTTTTGCTGATTTCCTTAATATATGGTCGTCTTAATTAAGTGATTTCATAATTATTTGAGCATTGATTTCGTGATAATTTGTAATTGATTATATTTTGAATTTTTTTTATTAATTTTACACATTTTCCTTTTTTATGGTCGTATAATGTTTGTTGTTAGTTTATTTTTTATTGTAACATTCTCTTGTGTATGCCCGATTTGCATGTTTCAATTGGATTTTGGTCGAGTGTGCATTATTATCTGGACTCAAGCTTATTTAAATGTAAAATATAAGCTTTAATGCTTTAATATATATATAGAGAAAAAAATATGTACATATATTGTTTTTAGTATTTACAGTCTAATATACAATGTTACTTATAATTTTTAGCAGTAATTTGCAGTGAAAATTGAAAACTATGTTTTTCGTATCTAATTTCAAGGACGATAAAAACTGATGTCATTATATTAACATTTATACAATGAAAATATCCAGTTTACAATAGGAAATTGTTGTTAATAATCCATTTTTTATTATTTAGTGAAAAAATTGCAATTTTAATTTATTTATTGAATATTATTTTGCGGAAAAAAAAATCTTTCTATGTCTTCAATTGTTCATAATGATAAAAAATTGTATTCTATAGATGACGAATTCATAGACAAATGAAGATAATATATTTATCGCGTGCATAATGACTAATTACTATTTATTCGAAAATAATCATAGTGGGATTGGGGATATTTTTCTCAATACGAGGATTTGTGTTATTTCTCTCAACTCAAGGTTCGAGTTCGAGCTCACACCCATTTTCATTTTTCCTAATTGTATATTAATATTATTAATTTTTATTACGATAAATCATATACATTTTAATTAAAAATAAATAACTAATCTGAAATTTATTTTTTATTTTTTATCTGCATTTTTTATAACCTTATAATATTTTATTTTATTTTATTTTATTTTATATATTATTTATATTTATATTTATGATAAAAAATATATCATTAGCCCGGCTCTTTCGCTCATAAATAACTAAAAAAATCACAATTTTAAAACCAGTTTCACAGAAACTGGGACTCTAACGACATACTTCGTCGAAATGCAATGAAACCATGAATATAATAACCATTTGTAGTAAACTATGTTGTGCTAAAGTAAACCTCGTACGTGAGTTGCTGCATCACATCCGTGAAACTAAGTATCGTATGCTCCACAAATATACGAACCCCTGAAACACTTTATATCCTTGCATAGTAATTAGGTACGTTTTTTTTTTTCTCAATTATTCTTTCCTCCTTTTGATTATGTCTTTCCATTATTCCTAATCCCTAATTTTTGCATAAGCTGAGTCGATGTACTTAAGATTTAGTATTCTCAATTAAGTTATAACAGTGCTGGATGGGATTTCGTTGTATTTCTTATCAAAATTTTGATGTGAAAATTCCTCGTACCAAGTAATTAAAAATAGTGGTTATTTTTATGAAATCAATGGTTTGTGCGTGTTTTGCGAATTAGAGTATGTGAAAATATTCAATTTATGGTTGTGCTCTTTTTGTGAATTGAATCGTATAGCAGTTTACTTCTTTGCACTAATTTTTTTATTTTTATTTTCTTAACAAAATCCTGTGTGCTAATTAATATCATACATGTGCTCCATTTTTGTCTTTCTTTTGCGGTTGAATTCAGAAGAGTGTGTTTGTGGTGCAATTGTTTTTTTCGTATATACAATCAGCCTATGTATATAGTAATCAAATTCTAACACTACACAATCTTGTGTCAATTCTACTTGGGTGTTACTGGATAGTTTAAAGAGGAAAATTATTTGTTTAACCAACAAGATCAAGCAGATATATTCTCATATGATTAAAAAAAAAGTATAGAGGGCACTTATATTTAATAAATTAAATTGATAAACAAAATAATTTCATATGTTGGTGGTGTGATTGAGCTGGTTGTTTTGAAATTAAAATCAATATAATTGGAGTATGGATTATTAATCCTCACATAAAAGGTATTGGTTTGACCTCTTTTATATATATCGGAATAAAAAGTTTATGATTATTTGACTCTATAGTACTCCACACTCTACATGCTAGTTGCAATATAATTTTGCTAACTAGTAAATCACAAATTGCATCTTGTTGTTTGTTTTGTGTGTAATAAAATTAGCATATATAAAATAATGATGTTAATTTAATCGATGTATAGTAGGAGTAGTTGATCATCATAAGAAGCAATGTTGTTAGACTCGGATATGCTATGTATCCGGACAATCATTTGAGTCACGGTTCGATGAGGTCACCGAGTTTTTGATTTTTTTTTTCTTTTTTTACTTTATTTCATCCCCACTTTTTATTTAGGTAATTAATTTAGAATTGTAAACGTTATCTCTTCTGCCAACACACATCGGAAAAAAAAACGTGCAAAATTGTTGTGTTCGACTGTAATATTACTGTCTCATGCAATAATATTATTGTTTGGGAGAGTAATATTGGTAATATTCTTGTTCGGAAAATAATATTCATAATATTATTGACTCCGACAGTTAAATAACTGCTGGAGACAGTTATTTCGCAGCCAAGACAGTTATATTAATTAAAATATTTTTTTAAGAAAAAAAAATAAATTAAATATGTGAGCAGGAAACCGGCGGTCACGCCGGTCTCCGGTGATGGCGGTTCAAAATT
>NW_012193220.1:110881-170900 GCF_000504015.1 Erythranthe guttata
TACGCAGCGGAAAACAAAAATTTTATGCGATTTAAACGACTTTAAAGCACATAAGCACATGCCCGACAAATTAAATCAATTAATTGCGTACCTGTGCGCTTCCAGCGAATTTAAATAACAACATACATGCTAATTTATTTAACCGAATTTAAATCAATTAACATGCTCGCTTTTAAATCAAATAACATGCTCGCAACATTAAAACGATTTCACGTAACCACATAAAATCATACGAGAACGAACATGAATATATTGATTAAACGTAAATGAATCAAGAACATTGAGTTCGTGTGTTTACCTCTTGAAGCGTGAGGTAGGAGCGCTTAGCAAGTCGAGATTGCTACGGAAACCAATCCGTACAATCGGGGCAGCAGCGGTGCAGCGGCAGCAGCGGCGAATCGGCCACGGCGGCGCGTGAGGTACACACGCGGTCTTCCGGGGCGGCGCGTGGGGCAGCGTGCGGCTTCGGCTCGTGCGCTGCTCCTCGATTCTTCGATCTTCGGTCTTCCTCCTCTCGGATTTCACCTCGTATACTTCGATCTACTAAAAACGTGGCACTAGACACGTAATAGTTAGAAAAACGGAAGAAAAAGAGAAGGAAAGAAACTACCGAAACAATCGGCCGACAAACGGCCGATTCCGGTGAAGCTCCGGCGAGGGCGCCGGTGACGGCCGCGGGGAGAGGGCGAGAGAGAGAGGGAGAACGGCTGCTAGGGTTAGGGTTTTTCTCTTAGTTGTATGTGTGCAAGACCTATAAATCAAGTATTTATATGTCTTGCATAAAACCCTAACGGGCTTAAGTTGGACCGGGCCCAACAGCTTAAGTTCGTTAGTTCTTTTACTTGCTCATCTCTCTCAATTCGATGATCGGAAAACTGTAACGATTACATTTTCGGAATCATTATAATGTCCTCGTCATTACGAGTGCCAACTCTCGATTTCCAACTTTCCAAAAGTGGAAACCCTAATTCAGTGCACTTTCTAAATTTGGAAACTTCCCGATTTAGAAGGTTCACTAATACGTTCGCCTATTCTTTTCCTTTTCTTATTCTCATTCATAATTCCAAATTACGAATGTTGGACCCAATCATATTGACTTCCAATCATGCAAAGATAAACATATTTTACCTTTGACCGTTTATTCAAAGATCTCATGTGCACGAGCAGTGTGACCCTCGATGGTTCAGGTGTAAGATAGCCGTGGGCCCACAACCCTTTGTGGTCAAAACTCGTCCCCTTAGAGTTACGATTAAGATGAAACTCGTTTCACCTTAATCACCCAACAAATCAAGATTGGCGTCTAGCAACTACGCGTCATGATTCCCTAGATACAAATGAAGTGCCTGCAAGAACCTTCAGATATAGTTAACGTACAGTACGGTCCCTTCGATTCATATGTCCTGATCGAACTAGAGTTAACGTACAGTACGGTCCCTTCGATTCATATGTCCCGATCGAACTAGAGGCATTAGTTCATCGAGACCTCTTTATATGTTCGATGACGGTGCGATCGTTCTAAGTGTTGCAATCGTCACGTGCATGAGACTTAGAATGATTACAAACTTTCAGAACACACAGGACATCCAAGACTATTCTAGCGATCGAATCCCCGACTACAATGCACAGACCTCCCACTAGATTTCGGATTGCACGAACACTGGCCCTTGGGATGGTCCTCGGTGGAACTCAGGGACAGGTCACGATACAGCTGGTCCTCTAGTGAAGTCACGGTGATGTCTAGGTCATAAGGACTAATGGTGTACAACTATACCATAGATATCTCTACTCGATTATTGGGAACCACTTAGAGATTTCTAGGGTGAGGGAGTTCAGTGAACTCGTCAACTTACGAGCACCCACTTATGCATGCCGATATCACAATACCGTTTACTGATGAGATGCAGTACACATACACTAAGTGCTAGTCTTCATGGGAAAGGCCGATATCCTCATTAGTGGCGTAACCCTTCGACTAGGAACACGTTTAACAGTTATAATACTTAAGTAAATATCTCACGATCCTAACGATCAATTACTAGTACTTGTAATAACTGTAAGGACTTTATCTATGCTTGTGACAAAGGGACAAAGATATAGAATGCCAAGGTGTTTTATCATTAATACGAATAAAGGTTCGTTTATTACAATAACAAATACGAAAGACCACAGCCACATGTTGGCTTGTTGGTCACCTACTCTAACAGAATAATCATCGGTAAAGGTAACGAAGTAGTTAAAACCACCCCTAGCACTAACGCTTAGTGGACCACACACGTCTGAATGGATCAAATCCAAAAGACCCTCGGCCCGTTCCATCTTCTCTTTGAAGGGAGTCTTGGTCATTTTTCCTTTAAGGCAGGATACACAAGTTTGAAGTGATTTCACGTCCTCCAAGGAGAACAATCCTTCACTTACAAACTTTTTCATCCTTCTCAAGGAAATATGACCCAGTCGAGCGTGCCAAAGTTGTGCGGGGTTAAGACTTATATCTTTTCGTTTTGCTGATATAATGTTAATAGGTATTTCATTTGGATTTAGTTCATATAAGTTGTTTATAAGTTGTCCCTTACAAATCATATTTTGTTCCTTTTGTATAATGCAAATCGAATTTCCAAAAACAAAAGTAAAACCTTCATTATCCAAAACATGAATAGAAATAAGGTTTCGAATAAGTGACGGAACAAATAAACAATTGTTCAAAACAATGGAAAAACTAGAATCCAAAACAGAAAGATAAATTGTCCCAATGGCTTCAGCAGCAACTCTTGCTCCGTTGCCCATTCTTAGGTAGGTCTCACCCACATTAAGCCTACTACTTCTTGTCATGAGCTGCAAATCATTACAATGATGTGAGCCACAACCAGTATCCAATACCCAAGCAGAAGATTTAACGGACAAATTAACTTCAACTAAATACGTACCCTTTTCAGAACGTTTCTGGTCAAGGTAAGCCTTGCAGTTGCGTCGCCAATGGCCCTTCTTTCCACAATGATGGCAAGCGTCATCAACTTGCTTGGTGACCTTGTCATTCTTCACTCCGCTCGACTCGCCCTTCTCAAGTTTCTTGCTCGGGCCGAAACTTCTTTCTTTCCTTTTCTTCTGGGAAGAACCTTTCTTCACAGAAGGAGCAACTAGGAGAACAGATTTCTCCTTCTTGATCGTGGACTCATAGCTGACCAACATGTTCAACAACTCATCCAATGGTGGATCGAGCTTGTTCATGTTGAAGTTCACTATGAACGATTCATAAGAACTAGGAAGGGACAGTATGATCAAATCCACCGAGAGCTCGGCCGGGAGGGTGACATCAAGGTTCACCAACTTCTCAAGGAGAGTGATCATCTTGAGACCGTGTTCGTGGACCGAAGCCCCTTCACGCAGCCTCATGGTGATCAACTCCTTGGTAGCTGAGTACCTCGATGCCCTAATATTCTCACTGTACATGCTTTCAAGATGGTGCTTGATATCATAAGCATGCACGTGAGACTCATACTTCCTCGCGAGCTCTGGCACCATGGATGCTAGCATGTAGCACCTCGTATGGAGGTCGTCCTTCTTCCATGCCTCGAAAGGGCAGTCTCGTCAGCAGTAGCAGTCGCAGGAAGAGCAGCGGGGGGACGTTCATTGAGCACATAGAGACGCTCCTCGACTTGGAGCACAAGTTTCAGATTGCGAAGCCAATCCAAATAGTTTGGACCCGTGAGTTTGTTTTGGTCGAGGATAGAGGAAAGGGGATGTTTGGACTTTGTTGCTGAGAAAATTTTAAGAAGACAATAATTAGAGTTTAGTTCGTAATAATCGTTACAATTAAAAATTTGGACTTTTATGTTTTAATTGTTCTCCCACTAATTTTATCGAATTCCACCACCCTCTAGCAGACAATCGAGAAAACTTATTTTTTCTTTAATGGGCTTTAGGTCCAATAGCGCTAATGTAACCCGTAGTTAATCTATCCCGATTACATAAGCCTAAAGGTAGAGTACTATCAATCACATCACTATGTGACCCTAAAGTTCGATTTACCGCACACTTGATAATGACCTAAGTTAATCTAGCGAATATCAAAATCTTCGTGTGTCAAGTCTAGCCTACCAATATGAGATGTCATAGATCCAACTATATCAAACTAATGCAATCCCTAGTTAATCTAGCCGACCACATTAATCCAATATAATTTTATCTATGACCGTATCTCCATCTAATGTCAATTAAATTACAGCTTATCCCACAATAGCACTCCCCGCTAACACGGCTTACTGCACTATTATGAGAGGCTACACATAATTTAATTGTTGGTAGAAGGAAAGAAAAATTCAACAATTTGGTTTTTCTTTATAGCTTGATAATTATTCTTGATTAAGAATGAGGGATTTTATTTATTAAATTTTATTAGCTCATCGGAAGTTTTAGGTTATGATCGTTTGTGATTCCTACAACTATGTTCTCTAGGTATGTGGAAACGCATATTGATCCTAAGAGAGACATACGATCATCATCGTACTTAATTACAATTATTCATCTCATGAATTAATTAATTAATACGATTAATTGCAAATATAATTAACGGACTCCCTTCATTCATAAATCAATCAAATAAGAATGAAGTCCATTAATTATTTGCCATTTAATTTGTGTTCCATTAATTAAACTAATTTAACGATTAAATTAAATAATTAATCCAACACTATTCCTTGAATTCAAATTAAATTAATGGATCAATTATCTAATTTGGGTTTAATTGATAAATAATTTCAAAAATTAAAAATCAATTAATTTTAATATAAATATCAGAAAATCAAATAAATATATATATATATATATTTTTTTTTTGTTTGTGCTGACCGGAGCGGTCAGACCGGTCCGACCGGACCGGTTCGGTCAGCTGAAAAACATCAGCAAAAAATCGAATTTTTTAAAATTAAATTTTTTTATATTTTCTGAAATATTCAAAATATTTAATTAATATTAAACCACCCAATTTGATAACACCAAAAATTCAACAATTCAACAAATCGAAGCATGCTTTCGAAAACGATAAACACGTTGACAAATAAACGATTAACCCGTGGCTCTGATACCACTGTTGGGGATTGTGCATGTATACGCAGCGGAATTTAAAAATTTTATATCGAACTAGCTTCGATTACATGCATAAACTAATCACATAGTCAACGTACCTTAACGCTTCCGCCATACATATGGTAATTATCGATTTAATTGAAAAATACGTAAAACCGAAAATTACAAAACATGCTTGTTCATCATTCAATAAATTCGAAATACGTAATCACATATTACTCATGCTCGTAAATTAAAATCATACAAACATGTTCGAATCGAATTACGAAAGTTTCGATTTAATTACCTCTTGTAGCGTGAGATTTCGACGAATCGAAATCCAAACTTAAACACGTACAAGCTGCGTTATACCACTCCTAGGGGCTGCAGGAACACCACCAAACGGCAGCTGGTCCGAAGGTGAGGCGACGGCGGCGCGTGCGTGTCGGCGGCGGCGGCGCGTGGGCGGTGCAGCGGCGCGTGCGGCGGTGCAACGGCGGTGTGGCGATTCCGTCGGGGCAGCAGCTCCTCTCCAATTAGGTTTCACCTCGAATAAACGGATCTCCCCCTACTGTAGCACTAGATACAAAGGGGTTAGATAACAAGGGAAAACAATAGAGAAAGGAGAGGAAAAACCGGCGGATCCGGCGGTGATCGGCGCCGGAGCGGCGGGGCAGCAACGGCCGAGAGGCTGGACGGCTAGGGCTGAACGGCTAGGGTTTTGGTGTGTAAAAAATCTGATCTCAAACTCTTGTTTGAGGTATATTTATACTTAGGGTTTTCAACCCTTGTGGGCTTAAGTCATTGGGCTTGACCCACTGATGCATTAAGCCAATTCCCTCGTCGGCCTCGTTTCTAATAAACGATCGTCCACAAAATTATAACAAAATTATATTTGTGACGAGCTCAAAGTCCTCGTCGATACGAGTGCCTCTTCGAAATTTCCAATTTCCAAAATTGGAAACTTTCACATCAGTGGACCTGCTAAATCGGGAAACTTCCCAATTTAGAAAGTTCACTAAATTCCGCATGTATCTCTTTCTCTACGTTTATTCCGACTCGTGATCCACAATCACGAATCTTGGACTCAATCATATTGACCTCCAACTTTGCAAAGATTAATATATTAATCTATGCTTCTTGTTATCAAGGATCCTTGTTATACGAGAAGTGTGACCCTCAATGGTTCAGGTGTATGCTAGCCGTGGGCTCACAACTCTTTGTGATTCGAACAACACATTGTTCTTATACGAACTCCTCCCAAGAGTCCCGATTAGAGTAAAACTCATTTTACCTAATCCCCGATCAAATCGGTGCCCAACGAATCAAGATTGGCGTCTAGCAACTGCGCATCATGATACCCTAGATACAAGTGAAGTGCCTGCAAGAACCTTATGATATAGTTAGCGTACAGTACGATCCTTTCGTAGCACATGTCCCGATTGAACTAGAGGCATTGGTTCACCGAGACCTCTTATAAAGTTCAATAACCGTGCGAACGTTCTAGGTATTATAAATCCATTCGTGTGCGACTTAAGGAAACAAATTTCCCTAATCACCCCACTATCAACTCTGACCAGAGATTCCATGGATTATAAACCGTCAGAACACACAGGACATCCATGACTACTCAAGCGCTCGAATCCCCTACTACAATGCACAGACTTCACACTAGATTTCGGATTGCACGAACGTTGGCCCTTGGGGTCCGCGGTGGGACTCAGGGACAGGTCACGATACAATCGGTCCTCTAGTGAAGTCACGGTGGTATCTGGGTCTTAAGGACTAATGGTGTACAACTATATCTTAGAAACCTATTACTCGATGAATGAGAACCACTTATAGATTTCTAGGGCGAGGGAGTTCAGTGAACTCATCCAGTATGAGCACCCACTCAAGTATGCCGATGTCACAACACCGAGGACTGATGAGACGCAGTACACATACACTAAGTGCTAGTCTCAAAAGGGAAAGGCCGGTATCCTCATTATTGGCGTAACCCATCGACTAGGAATAAGGTTTAACAGTTACATTACATTGCTGAGTTATCTCACGATTCTACTAGATCAACTCACAGTAATAGAGTAACTCGTTAGGACTATATCTATGCTGCTTGCATGGGATAACAGATATAGAATGCCAAATAAGATATTCTATTATTATGAACGAAAAACGATTGTTTTATTACAAAGAAAAAGAGAAGGACCACAGCCACAAGTTGGCTTGCCGGTCACCTACTCTAACAATTCGGGCATCCATTAGTACTTGACGTATTTTCGAGTTAATCGGGTGAGTGGAGAGGCAAGCTTCGAGAAATCTTTCACAAATTTGTGGTAGTAGCCTGCTAGTCCAAGGAAACTTCGAATTTCCTTTGCATTCTTCGGAATTGACCAATTTGACACCGCTTCTATCTTGCTAGGATCGACGGAGATCCATTTTTCTAAAACAATGTGACCAAGGAAAGCCACACTCGATAGCCAGAATTCGCATTTGCTGAACTTAGCGTATAGTTGATGAAATCGAAGAGTTTGGAGTACGGTGCGAAGGTGTGACATATGTTCTTCTTGGGTTTTGGAGTAGATGAGAATGTCATCGATGAAGACGATTACAAACTGGTCCACGTATTGATGAAAGACTAGCTTCATAAGGTCCATGAAAGCTGCGGGTGCGTTGGTTAGACCGAAGGGCATGACGACGAATTCATAGTGACCATATCGGGTTCTGAAAGCTGTTTTTGGAATATCGGATTCTTTGATTTTGAGTTGGTGATAACCGGATTGGAGATCGATTTTAGAGAAGACTGATGAGCCTTGGAGTTGGTTAAACAGATCATCGATTCGAGGAAGAGGGAATTTATTCTTGATTGTGATTTTGTTGAGTTCACGGTAATCGATGCAAAGGCGAAGGGATCCGTCTTTCTTTCTGACAAAGAGAACAAGTGCGCCCCACGGGGAATGGCTGGGTCGAACATAACCCTTGTCGAGTAATTCTTGAACTTGGACCTTCAGCTCTTTCAATTCCATCGGAGCCATACAGTACGGAGCTTTGGAAATTGGTGTAGCTCCGGGGATGAGATTGATTTCAAACTCAATTTCTCTGTCGGGTGGAAGTCCAGGAATGTCTTCGGGAAATACATCGGGGAATTCTTGCACGGCTCGAATGTCGGATATTTGGGCTTTGGGATCGGATTATGATTTCAGAATATCCACTAAGTAGCCGGAATGACCCTTGTGAATACGTTTGACTGCTTTGATCGCGGATATGATTAGAATCGAGGTTTTGGGTTGACTTCGGAATTTTAGGGTTTTGCCGTTCGGAAGGGGAAAAATAACCGGTTTTGAGGCACAATCGATTTGGGCTTTGAATTTGGTTAACCAGTCCATGCCTAGTATAACCTTGAAGTTTTGGATCGGTAGGAGGATTAGATCAAAATTCATGGTTTGAGTATAAACTCGGATTGGGCAATTGATTATGACTAGATTGGAGCACTTCGCCAGAGGGGATGAGAATTCGGTATTCGTAATTTAGTCGATTCGGTTCGAGATTTAAATGCGCAATTATGTCTTTCGATATAAAGGAATGAGTAGAGCCGGAATCGATTAGAGCATATATTGGTTCTTCGAGGATAAATATGGTACCTGCTATCTGTTAGAGTAGGTGACCAACAAGCCAACTTGTGCCTGTGGTCTTTCCATTTATTATTGTAATAAATAAACCTTTTTCGTATTAATGATAAAACACCTTGGCATTCTATATCTTTGTCCCTTTGTCACAAGCATAGATATAGTCCTTAAAGGTATTACATGTACTAGTAATTGATCGTCAGGATCGTGAGATATTTACTTCAGTATTATAACTGTTAAACGTGTTCCTAGTCGAAGGGTTACGCCACAAATGAGGATATCGACCTTTCCCATTAAGAGACTAGCACTTAGTGTATGTGTATTGCATCTCATTAGTAACCGGTATTGTGATATCGGCATGCATAAGTGGGTGTTCGTAAGTTGACGAGTTCACTGAACTCCCTCACACTAGAAATCTCTAAGTGGTTCTCAATAATTGAGTAGAGATATCTGTGGTATAGTTCTACACCATTAGTTCTTATGACCTAGACATCACCGTGACTTCACTAGAGGACCAGCTGTATAGTGACCTGTCCCTGAGTTCCACCGAGGACGGCCCCAAGGGCCAGTGTTCGTGCAGTCCGAAATCTAGTGGGAGGTCTGCGCATTGTAGTCGGGGATTCCATCGCTAGAACAGTCTTGGATATCCTGTGTGTTCTCATAGTTTGTAATCTCTAAGGCTCTGACCAGGGCTGACTAAGTGATGATTAGAGAATTCGATTCTCTAAGTCATGCACGTACGGATTACAACACTTAGAACGATCGCACAGTCATTGAACTACTAAGGAGGTCTCCATGAACCAATGCCTTTAGTTCAATCGGGATATATGAATCGAAGGGATCGTACTGTACGCTAACTATATCAAAAGGTTCTTGCAGGCCTTCATTTGTATCTAAGGAATCATGACTCGTAGTTGCTAGGGACGCAAAATGAGCTTCATCTTAATCGTAACTCTAAGGGACGAGTTTTGACCACAAAGGGTTGTGGGCCCATGGCTAGCTTACACCTGAACCATCAAGGGTCACACTGCTCGTGCACATGAGGTCTTTGAATAAATGGTCAGAGATAAAATTGTTTTATCTTTGCATGATTGGAAGTCAATATGATTGGGTCCAACATTCGTAATTTGGATTTATTAATGAGAATAAGAAAAGGAAAAGAATAGACGAACAACTTAGTGGACTTTCTAAATCAGGAAGTTTCCAAATTTAGAAAGTGCACTGAATTAGGGTTTCCACTTTTAGAAAGTTGGAAATCGAGCATTGGCACTCGTAATGACGAGGACATTATAATGATTCCAAAAATGTAATCGTTACAATTTTCCAATCATTGAATTGAGAAAAACGAGCGAGTAAAGAACTAACGAACTTAAGCTGTTGGGCCCGGTCCAACTTAAGCCCGTTAGGGATTTTATGCAGGACACAATAAATTCTTGATTCATAGGTCTACCACACACACAACACATCACACGAAACCCCAGGCGCTCGTTGCCTCTCTCTCTCTCGGCCACATCAGCTCACGGCCGCCGCCGTTGCCGATGTTCCACCGCCGGAAATCGGCCTCTCTTGGCTGACTAATCGTGGTAATTCTTTCCTTTTTATTCTTTCTGTTTATTCTAACTACTACGTGTCTAGTTCCACATTTAAGTAGATCAAAGTATACAAGGTAAAATCCGAGAGGAGGAAGATCGAAGAATCGAAGAAGCGAGGAGCAGCCCCCGAGCCGACGACGCACGCGCTCCCACGCGCCGCCCGAAGATAGCGCGTGATCCTCACGCGCTGCCGTTGCTCACGCCGCTGCCGCCGCCGCTTCGCCATCGCGGCTTCCGGATTTCACGGATTGGTTTCTGTGGCAATCTTGCTTCGTTTCGTGCGCCTACCTCACGCTTCAAGAGGTAAACTTTCGAACCCGGTATTTGTTCAAAATTAATTTATTTAGATTAAATTATGCATGATCGTTTTCGTAATATGTTTTATGAATTTCTATGTTTTATGTGATTACATGAAATTCGTAATTTACGGCGAGCATGTTAATTGATTTAATGCGAGCATGCTAATTGATTTACTGTCGATTAAATAATTCGCATGTATGTCGTTTTTAATTTTGCTGGAAGCGCAAAGGTACGCAATTAACTGTTTACAATTATCGGGCATGTGATTATGTGATTAAATTTGTTTAATTTCGCATAAAATTTTTGTTTTCCGCTGCGTACACGTGTTCGATTCCCGTCAGTGGTATCAGAGCTCGTTGCGCAATTAATTGCGTTTTTAATATGCTATTACTTTGATGCATGTTCGATTTATTAAAGTAGAGATTGTTCTATTATGTAACGTGGAGTTTTCGAAAGTTCAAAATATTTTTGAAATATTGTTTAGAATTTTTCCAGCTTTATGTAATCGGTTTTTATTAATTCAGATCGAACCGGTCGAACCGGCCAGTTCGATGGTTATGTTCGATCCAATTGACCGTATCCACGTGGATTCGGGTCGTCAGACCGGTTCTCGGTCCGACTGACACGGCCCCCTGATTTAGGTCAACTGGACCAATCAGAACCGGACCGTTTTGGTCCGAACCGGTCAGACCGGTCAGGCCGAACCGGTTCACTGAAAAAAAATTATTTCAAATTTCTAAAATTAAACTTAAAACAAATTAATTTTAATTTTCGGAAAATTATTTTCAATTAATCCCAATTACATAATCGAATCAGCAATCATCTATTTTAGTAAATAGGTGTTAGATTAAATAATTAATTTAAATTGTTAAATTGATTTTAATTAATAGAACACACATATAATATTGATTCTACTTCAACTTAATTAATAGTACCTCAACATTATTAGATTGATTTATGCTAGTTGAGGTCCTATATTTATTTTGAAAATCCGATAGTTAATTAATTAATTTTATTAATTATATTTTATTAATTATATAGTTAGGTCGTATGTTCCTCTTAGGACAATATGCGCTTCCATATACCTTTAGAGAACATAGATGTAGGAATCACATAGACCAATCCAAACCTTCTGATGAGGTAAAACCTTTTATAAAAATACCTCATTCTTAATCTAATTAAGAATTATTTCAATCTATAAAGAAAAACCAACTTGTTGAATTTTTCTTTCCTTCTGCCAACGGTTGAATTATGTGTAGCCCTTTACTGTAGTGCAATAAGCCGTGTTAGCGAGGAGTGCTATGGTAAGCTAAGCTGTAATTCAATTGACATAACGATGAAGGTAGCCATAGAAAAGGGTTATGCTCGATTAACGTGGTCGGCTAGATTAACTAGGGACTGCTTTAGTTTGGCATAATTAAGTTCTATGAGCATCTTTGATTGGTAGGTTAGGCTTGACACACGACGATTTTGAATTCGCGATATTAACTTAGGTCATTATCAAGTGTGAGGAAAATTATTTAGGGTCATATAATGGATATGATTGATTGTCATCTACCTTTGGGCAAATATAATCGGGCTAGATTAACTACGAGTTATATTTGTCTATTGGACCTAAAGCCCATTAAAGATAAATCGGTTTTCTCGTTTGTCTACTAGAAGGAAGTGGAACTCGATAAAATTAGTGAGAGAACAATTAAATAACATAAGCCCAAACATTTAATTGTAAAATTCATTTAATACGAATCTCTAATAATCCTCTTCTCTAAACCTCTCAGATAATCATGTCTAAGAATCTCATAATGTCAATCCTCGACAATAAACTCAATGGCCCTAATTGCCTAGATTGGTTGCGTAGTCTTAAACTTGTGCTAACCGTTGAGAGGCATCTCTATGTTCTTAATGAGAGACTTCCTGCCACTTTCCCTGCCACAACGACCAATGCTGAAAAGGAAACTTATGAAGCATGGAACAAAGATGACACTCATTCTAGGTGTTATATGATAGCCGCCATGGAGCCCGCGCTTGCGAGGAAATATGAGTCTCACTTACATGCTTTCGATATCAAGGCTCATCTCGATAGCATGTATAGTGAGAATATTAAGGCATCGAGGTACGCTGCTACAAAGGAGTTGATCACTGCTAGACTGCGCGAAGGGACTTCGGTCCACGAGCACTGTCTCAAAATGATCACTCTCCTTGAAAAGCTAGTGAATCTCGATGTCACTCTCCCTGCCGTGCTCTCATTGGATTTGATCCTGTTGTCTCTTCCTAGTTCTTATGAATTGTTCATAGTGAACTTCAACATGAACAAACTAGATCCTCCATTGGATGAGTCAATGAACATGTTGTTCAGTTTCGAGTCAACCATTAAGAAAGAGAAGTCTGTTCTCATTGTTGCTACTTCTGGAAAGAAGAGTTCTTCCCAAAAGAAGAAAAAGGAAAGAGTTCCATTCCCAAACAGCAAGTTCGAAGTGGGTGAAGGTAGTGGGGGCCCCAAGGCAAAGGTTAGCAAGCAAGTTGATGATGTTTCACATCATTGCCGAAAGAAAGGACATTGGCGCCGCAACTGCAAGGCTTACCTAAAGCAGAAACGTTCTGAAAAGGGTATGTATTTCATTGACGTAAATTTGTCTGTCAATTCTTCTTCTTGGGTATTTGATACGGGCTGTGGCTCACACTTATGTAACGATTTCAGCTATTGACAACAAGTAGAAAGCTTAGAGCGGGTGAGACCTACCTAAGCATGGGGAATGGAGCAAGAGTTGCTGCTGAAGCCATTGGCACGATTTACTTAAATGTTTTGGATTCTAGTTTTCCTATTGTTTTGAACGATTGTTTATTTGTTCCATCTCTCATTAGAAACCTTATTTCTATTCATGTATTAGATATTGAAGGTTTTACTTTTGTTTTTGGAAATTCGATTGGCATTATACAAAAGAATGAAAATTTGATTTGCAAGGGATGACTATTAAACAACTTATATGAACTAAATCCAAGTGAAATACCAATTGATGTTATATCAGCAAAACGTAATGAGATAGATCAAAACCCCGCACAACTTTGGCACGCTAGATTAGGTCATGTCTCTTTAAGAAGGATGAACAATTTTGTTAGTGAAGGATTGTTCACTTTGGACGACGTGAATTCACTACAAACTTGTGATTCTCGCCTTAAAGGGAAAATGACCAAATTAGCCTACAAAGGGAAAATGGAGCGGGCCGAAGGTCTTTTGGATTTAAACCATTTAGACGTATGTGGTCCACTAAGTGTTAGTGCGAATGGTGGATACACCTACATCGCTACCTTTACCGACGATTATTCTAGGTATGGGTACGTGTACTTGATGAAGTACAAGTCCGAAACATTTGAAAAGTTCAAAGATTTTAGACACGTAGTAGAGAAGCAACTCGGACGAAGTATTAAGAAACTACTATCCGATCGTGGTGGAGAATACTTGAGCATCGAGTTCATTGACTATTTAAAAGAGAATGGAATACAATCTCAATGGACTCCACCAGGAACATCTCAACTTAATGGAGTTTCCGAGCGTCGGAATAGAACCTTGCTAGACATGGTTCGATCTATGATGAGGTACACCAACTTATCGGCATACTTGTGGGGTCATGCACTTCGCATTGCCGCGTATTTCCTGAATAGAGTTAACACCAAAGCAATTAAATCCACACCATATGAACTTTGGCATTCCCGGAAACCCAACTTCAAACATATTAGGATATGGGGTTGTCCCGCTTATGTGAAGCGGTTAGTGGGAGATAAGTTGGATAGTAAATCCGACTTATGCTACTTTGTGGGGCATCCCGAAGACGTTTGTTTCGAGAAATGCCACCTTTCTAGAAAGGGAGTTTCTATCCGATAGAAAAGGCAGCATGATAGAACTTGAAGTAGTTCAAGAACCGCAAAGTGAAGTTCAAGCGCAAGAATAAGTAATCGAACCAATACAACACTCCACTAATATACCTCGTGAACCTATGGTACGTAGATCCGAAAGAGTTTGGAAAATGCCGGATAGGCTATTCCTCCTCGAAAACGATGAAGATCATGTTGATATTGGCCAAGATCCAAGAACATATAATGGGGCCGTATCGGATATGGACATGGGACATTGGCTAACTGCCATGAAATACGAAATGGACTCCATGTACTCCAACAAGGTGTGGAGCTTGGTAGATCCACCTAAGGGAATAGTTCCCACAGGCTACAAGTGGATCTATAAGAAGAAAATTAGAGTGGATGGAAAGGTATCGACCTATAAAGCTAGATTGGTAGCGAAAGGATATACTCAAAGGCAAGGTGTTGACTATGAGGAAACATTTTCACAAGTTGTGATGCTGAATTCCATTAGGATTATGGTGGCCATAGCTGCGTGGTACGACTACGAGATATGGCAAATGGATGTGAAGACCGCTTTCCCTAATAGAGATATTGACGAAGAAATTTACATAGCGCAGCCGGAATGCTTCATATCTTCTGGAAGTGTGAAAAAGGTTTGCAAACTTCAGCGATCCATTTATGGATTGAAACAAGCATCCCGTAGTTGGAACATTAGGTTCGACTCAACTATCAAAGAATTTGATTTTGAGAAGAACCCGGAGGAACCTTGTGTATGCAAGAATGTTGGTGGGAGGGCGGTAATATTTTTGGTGCTTTATATTGATGACATTCTACTCATTGGGAATGATGTAGGAATGTTGCAACAAACGAAAGCATGGTTGTCCACACGTTTGTCAATGAAGGATTTGGGAGAAGCATTTTATGTATTAGGAATACGCATATATAGATGTTTGGCTTATCCCAGAGCCTGTACATAGACATCGTTATAAAATGGTTTAGCATGGAAGAATCCAAGAAGGGATTCTTGCCAATGTCCCATGGGGTTCGTCTCTCGAAATCCATGTGTCCTCAGACACCTAGTGAAATCAAGGAGATGAAAAAGACGACTTATGCTTCTGCCATAGGAAGTATAATATATGGCATGCTATGTACTAGACCCGATTGTTAGAGTATGTGACCAACAAGCCAACTTGTGGCTGTGGTCTTTCATATTTATTATTGTAATAAACAAACCTTTTTCGTATTAATGATAAAACACCTTGGCATTCTATATCTTTGTCCCTTTGTCAAAAGCATAGATATAGTCCTTACAGTTATTACAAGTACTAGTAATTGATCGTTAGGATCGTGAGATAATTACTTAAGTATTATAACTGTTAAACGTGTTCCTAGTCGAAGGGTTACGCCACCAATGAGGATATCGGCCTTTCCCATTAAGAGACTAGCACTTAGTGTATGTGTACTGCATCTCATCAGTAAACGGTATTGTGATATCGGCATTCATAAGTGGGTGCTCGTAAGTTGACGAGTTCACTTATCTCCCTCGCCCTAGAAATCTCTAAGTGGTTCCCAATAATTGAGTAGAGATATCAATGGTATAGTTGTACACCTTTAGTCCTTATGACCTAGACATCACCGTGACTTCACTAGAGGACCAGCTGTATCGTGACCTGTCACTGAGTTCCACCGAGGACCACCCCAAGGGCCAGTGTTCGTGCAGTCCGAAATCTAGTGGGAGGTCTGTGCATTGTAGTCGGGGATTCGATTGCTAGAATAGTCTTGGATGTCCTGTGTGTTCTTGTAGTTTGTAATCTCTCTAAGTCTCTGGCCAGAGCTGACTAAGTGATGATTAGAGAATTCGATTCTCTAAGTCATGCACGTAACGATTACAACACTTAGAACGATCGCCAGTCATTGAACTACTAAGGATGTCTCGATGAACCAATGCCTCTAGTTCAATCGGGACATATGAAACAAATGGATCATACTGTACGCTAACTATATCAAAAGGTTGTTGCATGCACTTCATTTGTGTCTAGGGAATCATGACGCGTAGTTGCTAGACGTCAATCTTGATTCGTTGGGTGATTAAGGTGAAACAAGTTTCATCTTAATCGTAACACTAAGGGACGAGATTTGACCACAAAGGGTTGTGGGCCCACGGCTAGCTTACACCTGAACCATTGAGGGTCACACTGCTCGTGCGCATGAGATCTTTGAATGAACGGTCAGAGGTAAAAATGTATTATCTTTGCATGATTGGAAGTCAATATGATTGGGTCCAACATTCGTAATTTGGAATTATGAATGAGAATAAGAAAAGGAAAAGAATAGATGAACATCTTAGTGGACTTTCTAAATCGGGAAGTTTCCAAATTTCGAAAGTGCACTGAATTAGGGTTTCCTGTTTTAGAAAGTTGGAAATCGAGCATTGGCACTCGTAATGATGAAGACATTATAAATATTCCGAAAATGTAATTGTTACAATTTTCCGTTCATCGAAATGAGAGAGACGAGCGAGTTAAAGAACTAACGAGCTTAAGTTGTTGGGCCCGGTCCAAATTAAGACCGTTAGGGTTTTATACAAGACACTATAAATACTTGATTTATACCTCTTTCACAACACACAACTCACACACGAAACCCTAGCCGCTCCTTCTCTCTCGGCCGTTTTTCCCCCGCGACCATCACCGCCGCCGTCGCCGTCCACTCGCCGGAATCGGCCTTCTATTGGCCGATTAATTCGTGGTAGTTCTTTTCTTTGTTTATTCTTACCGTTTATTCTAACTACTCCATGTCTAGTGCCACGTTTTAGTAAATCCGAGAGGAGAAAGATCGAAGAATCGAGGAGCTGCCCCACGCCGTCGCCGCCGCCGGTTGCACCGCCGCTAACGCCGCCGTCGCTGCTGCTGCTCCCGGATTGCACGAATTGGTTTCCGTGGCAATCTTGTTTCGACTCGTGCGCCTACCTCACGCTTCAAGAGGTAATAATTCGAATCCGTGTTTATTCGATTCTTTTTTATTTAAATTAAATATGCATGTTCGTTAGTAAGTATGTTGTATTATTTTATGTGACTACATGAAATTGAATGTTTACTGCGAGCATGATTATTTGATTTAATGCGAGCATGCTAGTTGATTTAATTTCTATTAAATAATTCGCATGTATGTTGTTTTTAATTTCGCTGGAAGCGCAAAGGTACGCAATTAATTGTTTTAAATTATCGGCCGGCATGTGTTTATGTGTTTTAAATTTGTTTAATTCGCATCAAATTTTTGTTTTCCGCTGCGTACACGTGTCTGATTCCCAACAGTGGTATCAGAGCTCGTTGCGCAATTAATTGCGTCGTTTTTAATATGCTATGATTTTTATGCATGTTCGATTTATTAGAGTAGCGATTGTTATATTATGTAATTGGGTGTTTTCGAAACTTTAAAATATTTTTGAAATATTGTTTACAATTTTTTTCAGCTTTATAATTGTTTAAAATTGGAGAATCGGATCTGAAATTAATTTTAAAACGTCGGTTTTTTGTTTAATCGGATCGAACCGGCCGGTTCGATGGTTGTGTGCGATCCAATTGACCGAATCCACGTTGATTCGGGTCGGTTAGACCGGTTCTCGGTCCGACTGACCCGGCCCATTGATTTGGGTCAACTGGATCGGGCCGAACCGATTCACTGAAAATCAAAAAAAAATAAAAAAATATTTTAGATTTCGAAAATTTAACTTAAAACAAATTGATTTTAATTTTCGGAAAATTATTTTTAATTAATCCCAAACAGATAATCGAATAAGCAATCATCTATTTTAGTAAATAAGTGTTAGATTAATTAATTAATTTAAATTGTTAAATTGATTTCAATTAATAGAACACACATATAATATTGATTATACTTCAACTTAATTACTAGTACCTCAATATTATTTGATTGATTTATGCTAGTTGAGGTTCTATAATTATTTTGAAAACCCTATAATTAATTAATGTAATTAATTATATAGTTAGGTCGTATGTTCCTCTTCGGACAATATGCGTTTCCATATACCTTTATGTTAGAGTAGGTGACCAACAAGCCAACTTATGGCTGTGGTTTTTTTTTCTTTTTATCTTGTAATAAAACAATCGTTTTTCGTTCGTAATAATAAATATTTCATTTGGCATTCTATATCTCTTATCCCATGCAAGTAGCATAGATATAGTCCTAACGAGTTACTCTATTACTGTGAGTTGATCTAGTAGAATCGTGAGATAACTCAGCAATGTAATGTAACTGTTAAACCTTGTTCCTAGTCGATGGGTTACGCCAATAATGAGGATAACGGCCTTTCCCTTTTGAGACTAGCACTTAGTGTATGTGTACTTCGTCTCATCAGTCCTCGGTGTTGTGACATCGGCATACTTGAGTGGGTGCTCATACTAGATGGGTTCACTGAACTCCCTCGCCGTAGAAATCTATAAGTGGTTCTCATTCATCGAGTAATAGGTTTCTAAGATATAGTTGTACACGATTAGTCCTTAAGACCCGTGGAGACATCACCGTGACTTCACTAGAGGACCAATTGTATCGTGACCTGTCCCTGAGTCCCACACCGGACCACTCCAAGGGCCAACGCTCGTACAATCCGAAATCTAGTGTGAAGTCTGTGCATTGTAGTAGGGGATTCGAGCGCTTGAGTAGTCATGGATGTCCAGTGTGTTCTAACGGTTTATAATCCAAGGAATCTCTGGCCAGAGTTGATAGTGGGGTGATTAGAGAAATGTGTTTCCCTAAGTCACACACGAACGGATTTATAATACCTAGAACGTTCGCACGGTTATTGAACTTTATAAGAGGTCTCGGTGAACCAATGCCTCTAGTTCAATCGGGACAAGTGCTGCGAAGGGATTGTACTGTACGCTAACTATATCATAAGGTTCTTGCAGGCACTTCACTTGTATCTAGGGAATCATGATGCGTCGTTGCTAGACGCCAATCTTGATTCGTTGGGCACCGATTTGATCGGCGATTAAGTAAAATGAGTTTTACTCTAATCGGGACTCTTGGGAGGAGTTCGTATAAGAACAATGTGTTATTCGAATCACAAAGAGTTGTGAGCCCACGGCTAGCATACACTTGAACCATTGAGGGTCACACTTCTCGTGTAATACGGATCCTTGATAACAATGAGCATAGGTTAATATGTTAATCTTTGCAAAGTTGGAGGTCAATATGATTGAGTCCAAGATTCGTGATTGTGGATTACGAGTCGGAATAAACGTAGAGAAAGAGACATGCGGAATTTAGTGAACTTTCTAAATTGGGAAGTTTCCCGATTTAACTGGTCCACTGAAGTGGAAGTTTCCTCTTTTGGAAATTGGAATTTTCGAAGAGGCACTCGTATCGACGAGGACTTTAAGCTCGTCACAAATATAATTTTGTGAACGATCGTTTGCTAGAAACGAGGCCGACGAGGGAATGGGCTTAATGCATCGGTGGGTTAAGCCCAATGACTTAAGCCCACAAGGGTTGAGAACCCTAGTATAAATAGACCTCAAACATGATTTTGAGTTCAGATTTTAACTCCCACAGCCCTAGCCGTCCAGCCCTAGCCGCCCAAGCCTCTCGGCCGCAGCTGCCCCGCCGCACCGGCGCCGTTCGCCACTGAAAACCGCCGGTTTTCTCTTCTTTTTCTCTCGTATTTCCCTTGTTATCTAACCCCTTTGTATCTAGTGCTACAGTAGGGGGAGATCCGTTTATTCGAGGTGAAACCTGATTGGAGAGGAGCTGCAGCCCCAAAGACATCGCTGCACCGCCGCTGCAGCGCCCCACGCGCCGCTGCATCGCCCACGCGCCGCCGCCGCTGATTCGCACGCGCCGCCGTCGCCTCACCGTCGGACCAGCTGCTGTTTGGTGGATTTCCTGCAGCCCCTAGGAGTGGTATAACGCAGCTTGTACGGGTTTTGAGTTCGGATTTCGATTCGTCGAAATCTCACGCTACAAGAGGTAATTAAATCGGAACTTTCGTAAATTTGATTCGAACATGTTTGTGTGAATTTTGATTTACGAGCATGAGTAATATGTGATTACGTGTTTCGATTTTTGCAATATGATGAACAAGCATGTTTTATATTTTTTCGGTTTTACATGTTTTAATAAAATCGTAAATTACCATGTGTATGGCGGAAGCGTTAAGGTACGTTGACTATGTGATTAGTTCATGCATATAATCGAAACTAGTACGATCTAAAAAAAATTTATATTCCGCTGCGTATACATGCTCGATCCCAAACAGTGGTATCAGAGCCACGGGTTAATCGATTATTTGTCAACGTGTTTATCGCTTTCGAAAGCATGCTTCGATTTGTTGAATTATTTCAAGCTATAAAGAAAAACCAATTTGTTGATTTTTTCTTTCCTTTTGCCAACAGTTGAATTATGTGTAGCCCTTTACTGTAGTGCAGTAAGTCGTGTTAGAGAGGAGTGCTATGGTAAAGTTAGCTATAATTCAATTGACATAACGATGAAGGTAGCCATAGAAAAGGGTTATGCTAGATTAATGTGGTCGGCTAGATTAACTAGGGACTGCATTAGTTTGGCATAATCAAGTTCTATGAGCATCTTTGATTGGTATGTTAGACTTGACACACAACGATTTTGAATTCGCGAGATTAACTTAGGTCATTATCAAGTGTGAGGAAAATTTATTTAGGGTCATATTGTGGATATGAATGATTGTGATCTACCTTTGGGCAAATATAATCGGGCTAGATTAACTGTGGGTTATATTTGTCTATTGGACCTAAAACCCATTAAAGAAAAAATGGTTTTCTCGTTTGTCTACTACAGGGAAGTGGAACTCGATAAAATTAGTCAGAGATCAATTAAATAACATAAGTCTAAACATTTAATTGTAAAATTCATTTTAATACGAATCTTTAGTAATCCTCTTCTCTAAACCTCTTAGATAATCATGTATAAGAATCCCATAATGTCAATCCTCGACAATAAACTCAATGGCCCTAATTACATAGATTGGTTACGTAGTCTTAAGCTTGTGCTAAGCGTTGAGGGGCGTCTCTATGTTCTTAACGAGAGACTTCCTGCCACTAAACCTGCCACAGCGACTGATGCTGAAAAGGAAACTCATGAAGCATGGAAGAAAGATGACACTCATGCTAGGTGTTATATGATAGCCGCCATGGAGCCCGCAGTTGCGAGGAAATATGAGTCTCATTTGCATGCTTTCGATATAAAGGCTCATCTCAATAAGATGTATAGTGAGAATATTAGGGCATCGAGGTACGCTGCTACAAAGGAGTTGATCACGGCGAGACTGCGCCAAGGGACTTCGGTCCACAAGCAATGTCTCAAAATGATCAATCTCCTTGAAAAGCTAGTGAATCTCGATGTCACCCTCCCGGCCGAGCTCTCGTTGGATTTGATCCTGATGTCTCTTCCTTGTTCCTATGAATCGTTCATAGTGAACTTCAACATGAACAAACTAGATCCTCCCTTGGATGAGTTAATGAATATGTTGGTCAGTTTCGAGTCCACCATTAAGAAAGAGAAGTCTGTTCTCGTTGCTGCTACTTCTGGAAATAAGAGTTCTTCCCAAAAGAAGAGAAATGAAAGAGTTCCCTTTCCAAATAGCAACTTTGAAGTAGGTGAAGGTAGTGGGGGCCCCAAGGCAAAGGTCAGCAAACAAGTTGATGATGCTTTCCATCATTGTGGAAAGAAAGGACATTGGCGCCGCAACTGCAAGGCTTACCTAGAGCAGAATAGTTCTGAAAAAGGGTACGTATTTCATTGATGTAAATTTGTCTGCCAATTCTTCTTCTTGGGTATTGGATACGGGCTGTGGCTCACACTTATGTAATGCTTTGCAACTTATGACAAGAAGTAGAAAGCTTAGAGCGGGTGAGACCTACCTAAGGATGGGGAATGGAGCAAGAGTTGATGCTGAAGCCATTGGCACGATTTACTTAAATGTTTTGGATTCTAGTTTTCCTATTGTTTTGAACGATTGTTTATTTGTTCGGTCTCTCATTAGAAACCTTATTTTTATTCTTGTATTAGATATTGAAGGTTTTACTTTTATTTTTGGAAATTCGATTTGCATTATACAAAAGAATGAAAATTTGATTTGCAAGGGACGACTATTAAAGAACTTGTATGAACTAAATCCAAGTGAAATACCTATTAATGTTATATCAGCAAAACGTAAGGAGATAGATCAAAACCCCGCACAACTTTGGCACGCTAGATTTGGTCATGTCTCTTTAAGAAGGATGAACGCTTTTGTTAGTAAAGGATTGTTCTCTTTAGAGGACGTGAAATCACTACAAACATGTGAATCTTGCCTTAAAGGGAAAATGACAAAGTCACCCTACAAAGGGAAAATGGAACGAGCCGAGGGTCTTTTGGATTTGATCCATACAGACGTATGTGGTCCACTAAGTGTTAGTGCCAAGGGTGGATACAACTACTTCGATACCTTTACCGACGATTATTCTAGGTATGGGTATGTGTACTTGATGAAGTACAAGTCCGAAACATTTGAAAAGTTCAAAGATTTTAGAAAGGAAGTAGAGAAGCAGCTCGGGCGAAGTATTAAGAAGCTACGATCCGATCGTGGTGGAGAATACTTGAGCATCGAGTTCATTGACTATCTAAAAGAGAATGGAATACAATCTCAATGGACTCCACGTGGAACTCCTCAACTTTATGGAGTTTTCGAACGTCGGAATAGAACTTTATTAGATATGGTTCGATCAATGATGGGGTTCACGAACTTACCGGTATACTTGTGGGGTCATGTACTTCGCACTGCCGCGTATTTGCTGAATAGAGTTAACACCAAAGCAGTTAAATCCACACCTTATGAACTTTGGCATTCCCGGAAACCCAACTACAAACATATTAGGATATGGGGTTGTCCTGCTTATGTGAAGCGATTAGTGGGAGACAAGTTGGATAGTAAATCCGACTTGTGCTACTTTGTGGGGTATCCCGAAGACACAATGGAATACGAATTCTATTATGTCAAGGAAGCAAAGACGTTTGTTTCGAGAAATGCCACCTTTTTGGAAAGAGAGTTTCTACCGATAGAAAAGGCAGCATGATAGAACTTGAAGTAGTTCAAGAACCGCGAAGTGAAGTTCAAGTGCAAGAATAAGTAATCGAACCAATACAACAATCCACTAATATACCTCCTGAAGCTACGGTGCGCAGATCCGAAAGCGTTCGGAAAATGCCGGATAGGTTATTCCTCATCGAAAATGATGAAGATCATGTTGATCTTGGACAAGATCCAAGAACATACAATGAGGCCGTATCGGATGTGTACATGGGACATTGGCTAACTGCCATGAAATCCGAAATGGACTCCATGTACTCCAACAAGGTGTGGACCTTCGTAGATCCAGCTAAGGGAATTGTTCCCATAGGCTGCAAGTGGATCTAAAAGAAGAAAATTGGGGAGGATGGAAAGGTATCGACCTATAAAGCTAGATTGGTAGCGAAAGGATATACTCAAAGGCAAGGTGTTGACTATGAGGTAACCTTTTCGCCAGTCGCGATGCTGAAGTCCATTAGGATTTTGCTGGCCATAGCTGCGTGGTACGACTACGAGATATGGCAAATCGATGTAATGACCGCTTTCCTTAATGGAGACATTGAGGAAGAAATTTACATGGCGCAGCCGGAAGGCTTCATATCTTCTGGAAGTGAGCAAAAGGTTTGCAAGCTCCAGCAATCCATTTATGGATTGAAACAAGCATCCCGTAGTTTGAACATTAGGTTCGACTCAACTATAAAAGAGTTTAATTTTGAGAAGAATCCGGAGGAACCTTGTGTATACAAGAAGGGTAGTGGGAGGGCAATAATATTTTTAATGCTTTACGTTGATGACATTCTGCTCATTGGAAATGATGTAGGAATGTTGCAACAAACGAAAGCATGGTTGTCCACACGTTTCTCAATGAAGGATTTGGGAGAAGCATCTTATGTATTTGGAATACGCATATATAGAGATAGAGTAAGAAAGATGCTTGGCTTATCCCGAAGCCTGTACATAGACACCGTTATGAAACGGTTTAGCATGGAAGAATCTAAGAACGGATTCTTGCCAATGTCCCATGGGGTTCGTCTCTCGAAATCTATGTGTCCTCAAACACCTAGTGAAATCGAGGAGATGAAAATGACGCCTTATGCTTCTGCCATATGAAGCATAATGTATGGCATGCTATGTACGAGACCCGATATTGCGTATGGTGTGAGTGTCACAAGACGATATCAGTCTTACCCCGGTCCAGCTCACTAGAAGGCCGTGAAAGATATCCTCAAGTACTTACGAAGGACTAAGGATATATTTTTGGTCTATGGGGGTGCCGAGTTGAAATTAGAGGGCTTCACCGACTCTAGTTTTCAATCGGATGTGGACGACTCAAAGTCGAACTCGGGATTTATATTCACGCTTAATGGTGCTGCCGTGTGTTGGAAGAGTTCCAAGCAAAGCACGATGGCCGATTCCACTACCGAAGCGGAATACATTGCAGCGTCCGAAGCTGCAAAAGGAGGGACTTGGATAAGGAAGTTCATCCAAGAGTTGGGTGTTGTTCCTAATGCTAATGGTTTAGTACCATTGTACTGTGATAACACCGGAGCCGTGGCGCAAGCTAAGGAGCCGAGGTCTCATCAGAAGTCCAAGCATATTCAGAGGAAGTATCATGTGATCCAAGAGATCATTGATAGAGGTGAAGTTAAAGTAGAACGAGTCACCTCGGAAGAGAATGTTGCAGACCCCTTCACGAAGCCTTTACCAAGATCGGTCCACGAGAAACATCGAGAGTCGATGGGATTGTGATTCGTGGGTAGTTGGCTTTAGGTCAAGTGGGAGATTGTTAGAGTAGGTGACCAACAAGCCAACTTGTGGCTGTGGTCTTTCATATTTATTATTGTAATAAACAAACCTTTTTCGTATTAATGATAAAACACCTTGGCATTCTATATCTTTGTCCCTTTGTCACAAGCATAGATATAGTCCTTACAGTTATTACAAGTACTAGTAATTGATCGTTAGGATCGTGAGATATTTACTTAAGTATTATAACTGTTAAACGTGTTCATACTCGAAGGGTTACGCCACCAATGAGGATATCGGCCTTTCCCATTAAGAGACTAGGACGTAGTGTATGTGTACTGCATCTAATCAGTAAACGGTATTGTGATATCGGCAAGCATGAGTGGGTGCTCGTAAGTTGACGAGTTCCCTGAACTCCCTCACCCTAGAAATCTCTAAGTGGTTCCCAATAATCGAGTAGAGATAGATATCTATGGTATAGTTGTACACCATTAGTCCTTATGACCTAGACATCACCGTGACTTTACTAGAGGACCAGCTGTATCGTGACCTGTCCCTGAGTTCCACCGAGGATTTTGAACATATGCACCCTTACTCGCCTTGTATATAACCCGTTAATATATTTTTATTAATTTTATATATTATAAAATGCTAATTTTTAATGATAATTTAATTAAATAAATTATAAATATTAAAACGTATATGTTTTTATGGGTCCGGGGTGGGACGGGTATGGGGCGGCTTTTATACGGAGCAAGGCCGAGTTTAATAAAATTAAACCTGTAACGGATACGAGACGGGTAGGGGTGGAAATTTTTCTAGAGGGGCGGGTGCGGCTTTTGCAGAACCCGGCCCATTGTCATCCCTACCAGTACTAGTCATGTCAATCATGACATGCATGTTTGATCTCAAGTATTATTTGGCTTATCATTCTCAAACTATTACAGTTTGCAATTCAATTCATCCATCCATTCGAATTTTCAATTTTTCGATTTCAATTTTGAGATAAATTCCATTCCATATAACTCCATAGTGCAATTTTATACAATTTTTCTACGATATTAGCATTTTATTTAAATTGATGGCCCTACTAGATTTTGAGATACACCCAATTATTTGATATTGATTCTTAAAGTCTAATATATAAATAATAGGTTTGAGTCCATTACTTGCCCTAATTAAAAGTCTTAATCATAATATAACTCTTTAATCTACCCAATAGATACCCTCAAAAGCATACACCTGAACCATTGAGGGTCACACTGCTCGTGCGCATGAGATCTTTGAATGAACGGTCAGAGGTAAAACTATTCTATCTTTGCCTGATTGGAAGTCAATATGATTGGGTCAACATTCGTAATTTGGAATTATGAATGAGAATAAGAAAAGGAAAAGAATAGACGAACATCTTAGTGGACTTTCTAAATCGGGAAGTTTCCAAATTTCGAAAGTGCACTGAATTAGGGTTTCCACTTTTAGAAAGTTGGAAATCGAGCATTGGCACTCGTAATGACGAGGACATTATAATGAATCCGAAAATGTAATTGTTACAATTTTCCGATCATCGAATTGAGAGAGACAAGCGAGTAAAAGAACTAACGAGCTTAAGCTGTTGGGCCCGGTCCAACTTAAGACCGTTAGGTTTTATACAAGACACTATAAATACTTGATTTATAGGTCTAGCACACACACAACACATCACACGAAACCCCAGCCGCTCGTTGCCTCTCTCTCTCTCGGCCGTATCAGCTCACGATCGCCGCCGTTGCCGCCGTTCCACCGCCAGAAATCGGCCTCTCTTGGCCGATTAATTGTGGTAGTTCTTTTTCCTTTTTATTATTTTTGTTTATTCTAACTACTGCGTGTCTAGTGCCACGTTTAAGTAGATCAAAGTATACGAGGTGAAATCCGAGAGGAGGAAGATCGAAGAATCGAAGAATCGAAGAATCGAAGAACCGAGGAGCAGCCCCCGAGCCGACGACGCATGCGCTCCCACCCGCCGCCTGAAGACAGCGCGTGATCCTCACGCGCCGCCATTGCTCACGCTGTCGCCGCCGTCGCCCCTTCCGGATTGCACGGATTGGTTTCCGTGGCAATCTTGCGTCGTTTCGTGCGCCTACCTCACGCTTCAAGAGGTAAACTTTCGAACCCGGTATTTGTTCGAAATTAATTTAATTAGATTAAATTATGCATGATCGTTTTCATATTATGTTTTATGAATTTCTATGTTTTATGTGATTACATGCAATTCGTAATTTACTGCGAACATGTTAATTGATTTAATGCGAGCATGCTAATTGATTTATTGTCGATTAAATTATTCGCATGTATGTCGTTTTTCATTTCGCTGGAAGTGCAAAGGTACGCAATTAATTGTTTACAATTATCGGGCATGTGATTATGTGATTAAATTTGTTTAAATTCGCATAAAATTTTTGTGTTCCGCTGCGTACACGTGTCCGATTCCCAACACTATCATAGACAGGTCTTGCTCGATCTGCTCTTGAGTCATGGCGAACACTTGACCGGGGACGCTCGGTGGAGGTTTCGAACATTCCTTTACCATGTGTCCGGGCTGATGCCATCGGAAGCAATTCCTCGTTCCTTGTATGCATTCTCCGAAGTTACTCTTTCCACATTTTGGGCCGGTTGGCCTTGGTGGCGGTGGCGGCGGTCCGGTTGGTTGGTGGAGGTGGCGGCGTTCTTTCCTTGATTCCTTCCCACAAGTGACGAGCTTCATTTCGGAGTAGGAATATGGCACAGTGCACGCGGTCACGGTCGGTCATTTGCATGTAGTCGTGTATGACTTCGAGAGATTTGATCCACTCTTTGGCTATGGCGGGGTCGGTGCCACCGTGGAATTCGGATGGGTTCATTCGGAGGAATCGTTCGTATATAGCTTGAGGTGCATTATTTTGAGGCGGGGTTTGGTTATATTGGAGAAGTTGTTCGATTTGGCGTTGGTGGTTTTGGGCTTGTTCTCGGATTAAGTTCGGGAGATTATTAATAGTTTGATTGTGGTCTTGTAGTTCATTGGAAGGAGTGCTCGAGTTTCCTCGGGTTATACGTCTTGCCATTATTTCTATATTAATTACCATTAATAAGTAAAGAAAGTAAAACACATAAATAAAATAATGCACATACTTTACCGAATGGTCTGAGCTTCGCGTCTCGAGTAGTCTCTAAACCCGTGAAGTTCGTACGAGTATCTATGAACCATGCTCTGATACCACCCTTGTAGCACCCCCCTTCTAATCGGGCGATAAATCGAATCGGTTTATCGGATATTTCTTCATATAGCAGAAGCAAAGGATCTCTTCGTAATTTCTAAAACTTTGAAATGGAACCAAAATGCAATTAATAAAATATCTTCTTGGGGTATTTAAAAGCTTTGCATTTTTTTCGAAAACTTTCTTAGGTTACTTTAGCCGAATAAAGGTTTTGTTTGAAAACAAGTTTCGAGAGGAGGAGTTTCGTTCGAGTGCTACACTATCAACTATCGATTTTGGTTCGAAAAGTAATCAGAGTTTGGAAAGGGTATTTTGGTGAATAGTTCGAAAATTACTAGTTGAGGCGTGGAAATAACGAAATTACCAAACGGACCATTTTATAATAAGCATGATCCATACCGGAAATGAGTTCAAAAGATACGAGAAGCGAAATACAGAGGTTTAATATTACATCACCAAAAAGGAAAAACCCAAAATATTTAGCATCGTTCATAGGCCCTCGTACAACTTCCAAAAACCCAGGCAAGACCTCGATCCGCTACTCGATCCATTCATGTGGAGGGTTACTAGCACTACTACCTGCAATTAAAAGGCATCTATATGAGCTGTAAAGCTCAGTAAGAAATCCGATTTAAATATCGAACATTGAAAATACGTTATATATATATAATATATAATATTATATATCCATCCTTACCCACATACCAACTTCACAAGACAAACGATAGATCACATAATTCAAGGAAACACATCATTCACACATAAACACGTACTTATGCAAAATGACTAAAATGCCCTTTTTATGAAAATCGTGAAAAACACATTTTTCATTTTATCGGATTCGTGAAAGATTAATTTATGTACCTGAATAATAAACCTGTTACGAGCCCGTTTTTACTAAGTGGAATCAAACCACAATATTTCATCCTAGTTGGATACCGGCCATCTACATCCGAGTTGTTTATTATCCGGCATTCCATTAATCTTTCAAAATTAAAACCCGTGAAATGCATTCTTTTCAAAATCATGCCTACCACAATAATATGACCAACACATAACATCACAAATATCAATCAAGTGCCACAAAACCACACAAATATCACAAATTACCACATATTTATAATTTGGGCAAAAATCCCCAAATTCACACACATAAACACACACCACCACACACGGCACACACATACATACACATTCAGCATACACACACAGTCACACATATATTCAGCACATGCCCATGCAGCCAACACATTTAAAACATCACATTCAATACCAAAATCCTGCTTGAAAAGCAAGGACATATTTATCTTTCATTTAATGAACTTATTACCACTTCTAGGTAATAATTCATTTCAAGTAAATTCCAACAGCAATTAATCCACATCCATGCAGCAACTAAAGGTACAAAATCCCAAATTTCATCACTCATATTCATTTATTCTGAAGCATGGAAATTAAAGCACAACACATAATAAATCACAAGCAAGATGTTCTAATTTCGAAATAATAGCAAACCGATTCCGAAAATTCCCAAATTAAATCCTAGAGTTCCTAACTGATCCAAATTTTAATTTCTGAAATTATTTTAAATTTTCATAAAGTTTCGAATTTTCTTGGAAATAAAACTAGAAATTCCCTTTTCCTTAAAAAAAATCCACAACTCTAATATAAGCTTAATTACTTTGAAACATTTATAAAGAAAACTTTTTTCCCTATTTAATACTTGCTGGAAAAACATTCCAAAATTTAAAAAAAAAATGAAATTTTTTCGGAAATTACAGATTTGACCCCAAAATTTCAAGATTTACACATGTAACCACACTAAAAGTTCAAAATCCATTTTTTCATGAAAAACCCCTAACAATCTGAAAGTTTACTTTATTCAGTGCAGAAAACAAAGTTGAAAAGTTACTTGAGGCAGAAATTTCGAAAATTACATATTTTACCCCAAAATCTCTAGATCTATACATGCAAGACCACTAGAAGTTCAAAAATCAATTTTTCTTGCAAAACCTTTTTAAATCTGAAATGTTGGTTCAATAAATGCTGAAAAACAGATTTGAAAACATATTTAGGACTGACTTCTCAAAAATTACAGATTTGACCCATCAATCTTAAGATCTACACATGCAACCCCATAAGAGTTCAAAATTTCATTTTTCTTGCAACCCCTTTTTGAAATCCGAAATTTTTAATGCTTTTGGCCAATAAAACTTGTATCTACCCACTATCAACACAAATTATGCATGCAAGAACAAGAAATCAACACTCAACACATTTTTTTTTATTTTTTCCCCAAAAAGCTCTAATTTTTCGAAATCACTCCAAATATTTTAAGAAATTTTGAAAATCATTTTAATACTATTGATGCCTCCTAATTACAGCAAGAAATCAGAATTTCTTACCGTAAAATCGAAGAGAATAAACCAACCGAGAGAAGAGATGCATTCAAACACCGAAATCTAGCCAAGCTACTTTGATTGTGAATGAGATGGTGTGATGATACGATCCACACAAGCTCAAAGATGAAGAATTGGAAGAAGAGAAAGGGAGTGAGATTAATGGAGCTGTTCGTGTTGGAGTTGAAGAGTAAAGGCTTGAATCAGGCCTTTGAAGAGTCGTTGTTGAGGAATTGGAAGAAAAGGAAGAGAAGAATTCGTTGGACAAGTCATTCCATGCATCCGAGATTCTCGCCTATTCTGGCAGAGTTTACTATTCGAGTTATAACTCTCGCATCTGAAGTCCATTTAAGCTGATTCAAAATGATTCGGAAAGCTAACTGAAAGATCTACAACTTTTATGTTTTGAGCGAAGAGATACTCGAAGTGGAACAGTGCAGAAATTGAGCTTTAATTGCACGCACGTGCACAACCCAATGTCGCGAGTTAAAAGGGTGATCAAGAAGTCGACTTGAAGATCAAGTTATTTATTTTACTTATTCACGTTTTTAATTTATGATTTATTATGTTTTTATTATTTTAGACTATTTTATGGTTACGATTTGCTTATTTATAAGTTTCCTTATTATAGATTAGGTAGGAGTCCTTTTCCTTGTGAAAAATGAGTCTTTTTGGATCTTATAAATAGGTTGCCAATTTGGCTTATTTTATGGGACGAATTTTGATGATTTAATTGAGAATATTCTCTTTGGTTCTTTAATAACTCTTCGAACATATCGGTGGATTCTGTTTGTCGACTTATCAATCGATCTTTCACAATCGATTGTGGCGTCTTCACATACCAAGGTTCTTGCCTCTTTATAGGCAACGGGTCGCGGTTCCACCCCTTTTGAATCTTTTTTTATTTATGTTTTCGATCTTGCTTCCGCGTAAGGTATTAGGGTCTCTTAACAAGTTCTACGGGGTTCGTATTATGTGAGCTTTTAAGAGAGATGTATTATTATCTCCCTTAAGTAGGCAAGAAGTCTTGATGGTGTTTTTGGTGTAGTCTGATGTGATCCCAATCACATCAAGAAATTAGAGATATCAAAGGTTTTCGGGCTGTTATATTCATTGTAGGTTAAAACATAAGAAGCATGAAGTGGACTAATTCAAGCATTGAGGCCCAACTTGAGTCCGAATCCAGCACAAGGTTATCCACATTCCAAATGAGATCAAGTCAAATTTAAGAGAGATCAATTACAAAGATATCAATCCTTATATGCTCTAATTGATGCAATCAGATTACTGAAGAGGTTTGGTATCAATTAAGGTTGATTTGATTATCTAATTTATTGCTGATTAGATTGATTGATTAGCATTTCCATTTTAGTATTTTATTTTTATAGATTAGAGAAGATTGTACCCTATATAAAGGGATCAGCTTGTATGAATAAACAAGCTGATTTCGAAAAAAACAAATAGCGTCAGACTAAGCAATATGTCAAGCAAGCTAATAAGGGGCGCAAGAAAGTTTTCTTTGAACCAGGAGATTGGGTATGGCTACATATGAGAAAGGATCGGTTCCCTCAACAAAGAAGATCTAAACTTCTTCCAAGGGGTGATGGACCATTTCAAGTTGTAGAACGTATCAATGACAATGCCTACAAACTTGAACTACCTGGTGAGTATGGTGTTAGTACTAGCTTTAATGTTTCTGACTTATCTCCATTTGATGTATTAGGTGATGCAGATTTGAGGACAAATCCTTCTCAAGAAGGGGAGAATGATGCAAATGGAACCATAAGAGACGAAATCCACCAAGAGCCACTAAGCTTGCCAAATGGACCAATCACAAGGCTTAGAGCCAAGCGTTTCAAGGAAGCATTATATGGGCTGATTCAAGAAGAAGTTGAGATGGCAAAAAATTGGAGGCCAAACATGAGTTCAAATCCATGTACAAGCCCATTCGCAATTCAAATGGACCCAAATCAGATTGAAGGGAAGTCAATCACAAAGATATCAGTTGGTATTCAGAGCCTTGGTTTCAAAGGCAAGTTTCAAGTTATCTTGTAATTTCATATTTTTTTGCTCAAAGAAAGCAACAAAAAAAAAAGAAAAGAGAAAACAAAAACGAAAAAAAAAAAGAAAAAAAGAAAAAGAAAAAAAAAGAAAAAGAAAAAAAAAAGAAAAAGAAAAAAAAAAGAAAAAAAAGGAAAAAAAAAAAGGAAAGAAAATATCTGCGTTATCTTCAATATGGTATCTTTATTCTTGTTCTCATAGATTTCCATATTCTTTAGCATTTATCTCTATAGAGATTACTTGCGTCTCTTAGGACGTTAATTCTTGATTCTTGTGATTTGTTTGATTGATTCTCACTTTGAATTGCTATTTGATTCTCTATTGTTCTTGAGTTCAATTAAGAGTGAAAAGAAGATACAACGAGCGGAAAAAGAAGATACAATGTATTGAAATCTTTTTGATTAAGAGTGTGTCTATTCGGTTCTTCGAGAACAATTATTTTTAAATGAACTTATCGGAGTTGTTCTCCGTGGCGTTCGCCCCTGACTTATCAATCAATCTTCCACAATTGATTGTGGCGTCTTCGCATACCAAGGTTCTTGCCTCTTTATAGGCAATGGGTCGAGGTTCCACCCAATTCAATTCTTCTTTGGACGGTCCTGGATTTGAAATCCGAAGTATTGATACCGGGTCTCGTCACGATGTTGGCGTGGTTCGTATCATAGTCTATAGCAAGGGTTAAATAGGCGACCTTCATTTTTTATTTTGGAATTTTCTTGGAAATTTGGGGGTTGAGGTGGAAGAAGAGGAAGCCGATCGTGGAGGTGATGGCTTCGGTGGAGATGGGGAGTGAAGATAAGTGTGGGGAGTGTGTGGGGGAGGAGGGGGAGATGGGGGGGTCTGTTGGGGTCTCTTTGTGTGTGGGAGTGGAGAGTTAGTTAGTGTGTGCGAGGGGGGGAGAGACACACACGAACACTAATTTATTTATTAAAAATAAACTCAACTTGCACACTACACACACAATCCGGACATATATATATACATGTACATACCTATATATATACTCAATTATATATATATATATATATATATATATATATATATATATATATATATATATATATATATATATATATATATATATATATATATATATTATACTCATACTTGATGATATACCTAAGTGGGCCGGCCCAGTGGGCCCTCAAATTTATCTACTAATTAGGCCCATTACACGAAAGCCCAAACAACTTCAATGTAAGGCTTGGGCCCAACAAAGTAAGCTCAACCTAATCACCAATATATAAATAGATGCTTTACTCATTTGTCAAGGTACGTTATGATTATTGACTATCGATCTAGAGTTTTATTCTCTCAATATATCTCCATGATGGGAGCAAACGTTCCCAATGCGATACCAGCGCCAGCTCCACCTATAATGCCACCTGTGGCCCCACCGCCAATCCAGAATCAAATAAGTGTCTCTTCCTCTACCTCGAACCCACGGTCCCGAGTGCAGCTATCTACTAATCACCGAGGGGCACAGCTCAGACAACAACGTCATCACTCACCCCCACGGGGGCATGCGTCACCACAGAGAGTCCCTCTCTTTAATGAGGGAGAAGGCGAGGTAAACAGCAGAATGTCTCGCCAAAATCTTTTCCCCCACCCAAATAATCCAATGGGTGAAAGAATACCTGTCCCAATAAGACGCAGTCCCTTCACCATAGACATCGTCAACGAGGTATTACCTCAAGGAGTAAAGATCTCGAGGTTACCTCAATTTGAAGGAACCACCGACCCACAGAAGCATATAGAGAAATTCAGCGCCATGGCAGATTTATATGGCCCAACGGATGCTGCGATGTGCAAAATGTTCCGCACCACTCTCTCCAAGAGAGCAATGAATTGGTTCAACTCTCTACCCATAGGGTCGATTGACACCTTCGCTCGGCTATCTACTCGGTTCACCAACCAATTCGCCATCAACAAGCAGTATGCCAAGACCCCAGCTCACCTTTTCTCTGTAGTACAGAGAGATAACGAAACGCTCTGCAACTACATTAAGCGTTTCGTAGAAGCCGTCCATGAAGTTCCCAGTGTAGGGCAAGACATGCTCTCCGGGATTATGCAGCAAAACCTGAAACCGGGTACATTCAAAGAATCTATCGCCGGAAGACCCCCAGGCAATCTAGAGGAGTTACTGAATCGAGCTGAAAAGTACGTCCGGATAGAGGAAGCCTCTACCCATGCTCCTCCTCAAACGACAAGGGAAGATGACCGTCAGGACAATAGGAGGCGGGATGATCGACGTCCACCACTTCCACCTCAAGGTTAACCATCTTCCTCCTACAACAGATTCGCTCCGCTAAACGCTCGCCTCACTGAAATTCTTCACGTGATAGAACAGAAAGGTCTAGCAGAGCCTCCACGTCCTATGCAGAAAAATGCAAAGCGAGAAAAGTTGGATCGTTATTGTCGATTCCATAAGGACAGAGGGCATACTACGGAGGAATGTGCACAACTCAAAGTAGCGATTGAGAGGCTGATCAAACAGGGCCATTTAGGCGAATACATTGATAAGCCTCGAAATAAGCGCCGTGATGATCCTCCACGCCGAGATAACAATCGAGATCAACAACAAAGACGAGAGGATGGGGGTCATCGACACGACCCAGATAACAATGATAACCAACCTACTCGGGGAATCATCTCCTTTATCTCCGGAGGACCGGCAGGTGGCGATTCACAAAACGCAAGACGCACCCTCGCTCGATCGGCACGTATGAATCAAGAATGTGATTCTCCATCCGCACGTATCTATCAAATACGAAGACCTGATCATAGCATAGTCTTCAACTCCTCAGATCTTGAAGGCCCAGATGAAGATCATGTCGATGCGTTGGTAGTAACAACGGTGGTCAACTTCTTGGTTAAGAAGATATTGGTGGACGGTGGGAGCTCAGCCGACATTATGTACCTTCACGCTTTTAAGCAGCTGGGCATAGATAAAGCCCGTTTTAGTCCCATCTTCACGCCCCTGAAAGGATTCACAGGAGAGGGCATTTTGTCCATGGGAGAAGTAGAGTTGCTTGTCTCTTTAGGGGAAGACCCTTGTCGAATCACCAAGCTAATCAAATTCCTCATTGTCGACAAGCCATCTCCCTACAATATCATCTTAGGGAGGCCAGCAATCCATACATTCAAGTCCGTACCTTGCTCCTACCATCAGAAGTGGAAATTCTCTACTCCCTATGGAATGGGGGAAGTACTTGGAGATAGACGTCTCGCCCGAGAGTGCTATGCAAGGGCCTTACGAGAACCTTCCAAGAAGCCTAAACCATCCAAAGGGGGAGACGACACCCAAAAATCCGACAAACGGAAGTGGGTCAATGCGATCATTGAGCACAATAAAGAAATCCTCATCAGTGTGCCAGACGATAGCATCAAGCTAGCGGCTGTCGAAGAGCTTAAGCTCATAGAGATCACACCTGGAGATGATTCCAAACTCATACGTATCGGATCCGATTTAGATCCTGAGGTGGAGAAGCAATTAGTCAAATTCTTGCAGCACAATGAAGACGTGTTCGCTTGGAAAGCTCAAGATTTGTCGGGCATTCCCCCTCATGTAGCTCTACATCGGCTTAACATCGACAAAAGTTTGAAGCCGATCAAACAAAGGAAACGAACAGTCGGACCCGAACGCAACAAGCACATCAAGGCAGAAGTGGTGAAACTTCTAGAGGCGGGTCATATACGACCAGTTCAGTATCCTGAATGGTTGTCGAACGTAGTACTCGTTCCCAAACCCGGGGGAAAGTGGAGGTTATGCGTGGATTTCACTGAACTCAACAAAGCTTGCCCTAAGGACCCATTTCCTTTACCTAGAATCGACCAACTCATCGATTCAACTTCGGGATGTAAGCTCCTCAGCTTCCTTGACGCTTATCAAGGGTATAACCAAATCTTGCTCGCACCAGAAGATCAAGAGAGGGCTAGCTTCGTCACAGACCAAGGCATCTACTGCTATCAAGTCATGCCTTTCGGATTAAAAAATGCGGGAGCCACTTACCAACGTCTAGTGAACGCCATATTCGCAGATCAGATCGGTAAGAATATGGAGGTGTATATCGACGACATGCTCGTCAAAAGTGTCAAGGTCTCGGACCACCTAACTGATCTGGATCAATGTTTCGCCACCCTGCGAAAATTTAAGATGAAGCTCAAACCCCTCAAATGTTCATTCGGAGTTCGGGGAGGAAAATTTTTAGGTTATATGATTTCGCAGCGAGGAATCGAAGCTAATCCCGTGAAAATCGAAGCAATCACCTCCATGGCTCCACCAACATCGATCAAGAAAGTTCAACAGCTCAACGCCTGTTTGGCATCCTTGAACAGATTCATTTCAAGATCAGCGGACAAGGTTCTCCCCTTTTTCAAGATTTTAAGGGGAGGAAAAAAGTTCGAGTGGGATGAGGCATGTCAAAAAGCCTTCACTAAGCTAAAGTCATATCTCGCATCACCACCCTTGCTTACAAAACCTCAGCCGGGAGACACCCTCATGCTGTACTTAGCTACCTCAGTTGATGTCGTCAGCGCATCCGAGATGGAGGAAAAGGCCACCAACCCATATATTACATAAGTCGCGCCCTCCAAGGAGCCGAGCAACACTATACCAACATGGAGAAACTCGCTCTCGCCCTCATCAACGCAGCTCGGAAGCTTCGACCTTACTTCCAGTCACATCAAGGGTGGTTCTCACCAATTATCCTCTGAAGCAAATAATAAGGAGTCCTGAGACATCCAGGCGATTAGAAAAATGGGGGATAGAGCTAAGCGAATATGGGGTCGAATTCAAACCTCGCCCCGCTATCAAAGCGCAAGTATTAGCTGATTTTCTAGTCGAAATGACTTCAGTAGAAGAAAGACCTCTCTACCTACTTGGTCTGTCAACGTCGATAGATCTTCCACTGCCACCGGAGATGGAGCAGGTATCGTCCTAACGAACCCTGACGGAGACGAGTTCGAATATGCTCAACGATTCGATTCACAGCCTCAAACAACGTCGCTGAATACGACGCACTGATAGCGGGAATCCGCCTCGCCCTAGCAGCCGGAGAGCGCAAGCTCCTAATCCAAAGCGACTCTCAGCTCGTCTTTAACCAAGTACTTGGAGTTTACGAGGCCAAAGAAGACACCATGGCCAAATACTTAGCTCTCGCGCACACTCTCTTATCTAAATTCGAGAGCTACGAGATAAGACAAGTACGTCGCTCCAATAACATCCATGCTGACAAATTAGCTAGGCTGGGAAGCTCCATGGCCAGCATCGGAAGTCGGAAGGTGACGCTCCTCACCTCACCTCAGCTGGAGATAACTTCACCCAATGAAGTACAGTACACCGAGGAGGATGAACCATGCTGGTTCACTTCAATCCTGAAGTATCTCAAGAAGGGGGAACTTCCAACGGATCCCACTGAAGCACGGAAGTTGAAAACGAGAGCCGCCCGATTCATTATAGTGGGAGAAGAATTGTACAAACGAGGTTTCTCATTCCCCTATCTCAAATGCCTCGACCCGACCCAGCGGATTACGTACTTAGAGAAGTACACGAAGGCATTTACGGCAATCACTTGAGCGGGAGAACCTTAGCTCTTAAACTACTGAGGCAAGGCTACTATTGGCCAACGATGCATGAAGACGCGAAGAAATTAGTCCGGAAGTGTAAGCCCTGCCAAGAGCATGCCAATATCCCTCATTTACCAGCGGCATTAATGCAACCGATTGACAGCCCCATCCCTTTCGCCCAATGGGGAATGGATTTAGTTGGACCATTCCTGCCCGCCACGAGAGGACGCAAATACCTCATTGTAGCAGTGAACTACTTCACCAAATGGGTGGAAGCTGAAACCTTAGCACGCATCCGAGAAGAAGAAGTCATCCAATTCCTATGGAAGAACATCGTATGTCGCTTTGGGATCCCACGTTCCATTATCTCAGATAACGGAACACAATTTTGCGGTGACAAAGTAAAGAATTGGTGCCTTGGCTTAGACATCAAACAGTTTTTCACATCCGTAGCCAATCCACAGGCTAACGGCCAGACGGAGGTCACGAATCGCACCATACTCCAACAACTTAAGACAAGGCTTGGAAGTGCTAAAGGGAAGTGGGTGGAAGAATGGCCTAACGCACTATGGGCTTATCGCACAACTCCACGAGCAGCAACCGGAGAGTCGCCCTTCAATCTAGCTTTCGGAACAGAAGCTATCGCACCCGTCGAAATCGGAGAACCATCATGGAGAATCACCAACTATGATCCAGCAGCTAACGAAGAAGCTATGCGGGGAAGCCTAGACCTCGTGGATGAGTTACGTGAGATTGGATACATCCGACAACAGATGTATAAATCACGCATGGCCAAGGCCTATAACTCAAAGGTCCGCCCTCGCTCCTTTCAAGTTGGAGATTTAGTCCTCCGAAAAGCTGAAGCCTCTCACCCCATCGGTAAGCTCGACCCAAAGTGGGAAGGACCATATAAAATCACAAAAGTGGTCAACACCGGAGCATATCGCCTCGAGAACATTGACGGCCACCCTATACCCAGAACATGGAATAAAGGGAACCTCAAACGGTTCTATGCTTAAGGTATACGTCTACCTTACTTAAGATCCGTTGAAGTCACCACCCATACCCCTCCTATATGAAAGTTACTAGTTACTTACAAATTGTTATCCCTGCAGGCTCCGCGATCTTCCACGTCACTCGTCTTGTAAGGCTGTTCCTACATGCTTGAAAATTTTCTACCACATAACGAGGTGCGTCAACATCCTACCTAAGTTGGGGGGCTAGTAAATTTACATACATCAGAAATTCATATTCACATCTCACCATCTTATTACAGATTGAGAACCAATTACGAGAGGATGCATATTGCTCAATCAATGGCCCAAAGAGCGAAGACACTGTTGGGGATCGTGCATGTATACGCAGCGGAATTTAAAATTTTATATCGAACTAGTTTCGATTACATGCATAAACTAATCACATAGTCAACGCACCTTAACGCTTCCGCCATACATATGGTAATTATCGATTTAATTGAAAAACACGTAAAACCAAAAATTACGAAACATGCTTATTCATCATTCAATAAAATCGAAACACGTAATCACATATTACTCATAATCATAAATTATAATTCATAAAAACATGCTCGAATTAATTTACGAAAGTTTCGATTTATTTACCTCTTGTAGCGTGAGATTTCGACGAATCGAAACCTAGAACAAATCACGTACAAGCTGCAAATTACCAATCCTCGGGGCTGCAACTCCCGCCTGGAACAAGCTGATCCAGCAAGCGACGAACGGCGGTGAATGGCAGCAGCAGCGGCAGCGCGTGGCAGCAGCAGCGGCGGCGCGTGAGCGGCGTAGCGGCGCGTGCGGCGGTGCAGCGGCGGTGCGTGGATTCGTCGGGGCAGCAGCTTCTCTCCAATTAGGTTTCACCTCGTATTTTCGACCCACTCGAACTACAGCACTAGATGTAAATGAGTTAGATAAACAACAAGTAAAACGAAGGAGAAGAGAGGAGAAAACCGGCCGTTTTCCGGCGGTGGTCGGCGGTGGTGCGGCGGAGCAGCAACGGCCGAACGGGAGAGCGGCTAGGGCTTGGGCGGCTAGGGTTTGGTCCAGAAAATCTTATCTCAAACTCCTGTTTGAGGTCTTATACTTAGGGTTTTCAACCCTAGTGGGTTTAAATCATTGGGCTTGACCCACTGATGTATAAAGCCCATTCCCTCGTCGGCCTCGTTTCTAATAAACGATCGTCCACAAAATTATAACAAAATTATATTTGTGACGAGCTCAAAGTCCTCGTCGATACGAGTACCTCTTCGAAATTTCCAATTTCTAAAATTGGAAACTTCCACTTCAGTGGACTTGCTAAATCGGGAAACTTCCCAATTTAGAAAGTTCACCAAATTCCGCATGTCTCTCTTTCTCCACGTTTATTCCGATTCGCAATCCACAATTACGAATCTTGGATTCAATCATATCGACATCCAATCATTCAAAGATTAACACATTAATCTATGCTTGTTGTTATCAAGGATCTATATTACACGAGAAGTGTGACCCTCAATGGTTCAGGTGTATGCTAGCCGTGGGCTCACAACTCTTTGTGATTCGAACAACACATTGTTCTTATACGAACTCCTCCCAAGAGTCCCGATTAGAGTAAAACTCATTTTACCTAATCCCCGATCAAATCGGTGCCCAACGAATCAAGATTGGCGTCTAGCAACTACGCATCATGATTCCCTAGATACAAGTGAAGTGCCTGCAAGAACCTTATGATATAGTTAGCGTACAGTACGATCCCTTCGCAGCACATGTCCCGATTGAACTAGAGGCATTGGTTCACCGAGACCTCTTATAAAGTTCAATAACCGTGCGAAGGTTCTAGGTATTATAAATCCGTTCGTGTGCGACTTAGGGAAACACATTTCCCTAATAACCCCACTATCAACTCTGGCCAGAGATTCCTTGGATTATAAACCGTCAGAACACACAGGACATCCATGACTACTCAAGCGCTCGAATCCTCTACTACAATGCACAAACTTCACACCAGATTTCGGATTGCACGAACGTTGGCCCTTGGAGTGGTCCGCTGTGGGACTCAGGGACAGGTCACGATACAATCGGTCCTCTAGTGAAGTCACGGTGATGTCTGGGTCTTAAGGACTAATGGTGTACAACTATATCTTAGAAACCTATTACTCGATGAATGAGAACCACTTATAGATTTGTAGGGCGAGGAGTTCAGTGAACTCATCCAGTATGAGCACCCACTCAAGTATGCCGATGTCACAACACCGAGGACTGATGAGACGCAGTACACATACACTAAGTGCTAGTCTCAAAAGGGAATGGCCGGTATCCTCATTATTGGGGTAACCCATCGACTAGGAACAAGGTTTAACAGTTACATTACATTGCTGAGTTATCTCACGATTCTACTAGATCAACTCACAGTAATAGAGTAACTCGTTAGGACTATATCTATGCTGCTTGCATGGGATAACAGATATAGAATGCCAAATGAAATATTTTATTATTACGAACGAAAAACGATTGTTTTATTACAAGGATAAAGAGAAGGACCACAGCCACAAGTTGGCTTGTTGGTCACCTACTCTAACAGACACCCCATACCACATCGCCAAGGGTAACCATACTTCCACTAGACTACAACACACGCATGCTCTTTTTAATTCTTACTAACATGATAAAATCATTCCATCTAACATGCATGATCACACAGTAAGTCACAGCAACTCACGAGTTGATTTCATATCTCTAAGTGCTAGGAATTAAAACCATCCCCGTAGTAGGGTACGTGAATTTACAGTGCACATCACCACAGCTTCAATCACTAAGTCTTCAATACAAATGTTTAAACACAATTCATTTTTTCTCAATTATACTCGACAGGCATAGAGATGCCAAAGGGATTCAGTATACCATCAGCACAGCGAAATGAACGAGTACAAAGAAGACGTGGAAGAAGAACAAATGTAGAACAATCACTTAGAAGAATTTTTATCGAATATGTTTACTTGCTTTAGTAGTAGTTATTCACCTTCGCCTCACGTAGGCCTATCGCATTAGCTATTTATCTACATTCGCCTCACATAGGCTTGTATCAATGCACTTTTGCTATCATCGAATTAATCAAATTTATTTTCTCTTTACTCTTTGTGATGCTACATCTACACGAATTTCCTAGTACCACGAGTTCAATAACCTTACAAACACTTAGAGAGATTTAGATAATCCGTATAGCGTGGCCAGCTGGATTATCTAAGTCCCTCTAACTGTTTCACAAGGTGCTACATTTAAAACGTGGCCACAGACAAATATATTTAAGACCCAAGTGGTCCAAACAAAGGGCACGACCCCTAACAAAAACCTTAGGAGACTGATCCCCTCCTCAAGTACTTCGCGTACAACGCTAAATGTTAATACACATAAGCGACGCAAAAAATCTTGACAGTGTCAAAACAAATAACTAAATATCAAAACTTCAAATGTCAAACAATGAAGAAATTCAAACGAAACAGTAGTGGACATACCCATCTACATCAGCGATAAAAATAAACTAAGAAATCCATAGCAATAATAAATAAAAAGAAGTTTAACTATCCTAGCAAATAAATCTAAACTCCCCCACCACGGGCGGAAGACGCTCCCACAGTGGGGTCATCAGCAACCATATCATTCACTAACTCTGTGCCCGTTTCGTCGACATCTACCTCATCATCTTCCTCTTCATCGGATATACTAGCCTCCATCCCGCGAATAACCTTCTCACTGATACCACCCACCTCGCGAAGATATTTGCGACAAGCACGAACTAATTGTTTATAGACCACAGCCAAAGCATGCTCCTCAATCATAGCAGCACACTCACCACTACCTCGGAAGCTAAGCTTGGTCTCCTCCACGATGGACTCCTTATAAACAGCACCACCGGACGTCGCGAGGAACCTCTTCCTCGTCGCCTTCTCAACTTCGTATTTCTCTTTGAGCTGGTCATAGCACTCGTTCAACTTATGAGCATCATCCTTATATGCCTTCGCATCACCTCGAATAACCTCGAGCTCTTCTGTCCTCTGAGCAAGCTCATCCGTCCTCTAAGCAAGCTCTTCGGTCCGTTGAACAAGATCGGACCACGCAATCTCCAACTTGCTTAGAAGTTCGTCCTCACACGCCTGACTTCGAGCCATCTTCTCTTCCCTCCTAGCTTCCACATTCCCATTATGCTCCATGAGATATCTCCAAGTCGCTACCAACTATAAAAAAAAAAAAAATATTATTAAATTAATATTCCATACAAGAAAGAGATAAAATAAACATAAAACCTTGATTTAACATAAACAAGTACTCACCCGGCATATATCCCCACCAGCCAACTCCAACATGTGAGAAGGGCCCTTACCAGACATCCGAGCACGATCATACTCCCGAACGAATCCCTCGGTACTCAACAACGGCAAATCATGGTCCGCCACATCCCAGTACGACTACTTACCGTTGTGATTCATGCAATAGGTAAACAAATGTTTCCCTCCCCCACCATGGAAAGCATAGGTCTTCTCTGGGTCTACCCGTGGACGCTTAGGCACAGCCACATACGCGGTGTCCACCCTCTTTCCCTTGCCACGTTCCCTCGTCGGTGGACGCTCCTCCACTTCACCAGCACTGCTACGGTCATCTTCGATAACTCGAGGAGTTTCTACATGGACCGTCTCACGAGGCAAACCACCTGAAGAACCTCCCAACGTGGCGGGAAGCTTCTTCAATGCATTTTTTGACGTCCCATTCACCTTAGCTCGAAGTGCCGCAAAGATAACAAACACATAAGAGACATGGGGTATATACAACCAAAGAACTACAAAAAAAAAAAAAAAAAAAAGCGAAAATATCAATCACTCAAAGGATATACGGTGTTGACCCTTCGCCTTTGGTATCAAAACCCGAGGGTCAAATTCCACATCACACAACCTAGATTCTTCAATCCTCTTCGCCATATTGGCAGTAATCTTGAAACTCTCACACGTAGGACTCCACACTAGAGGGACATCAAAAGAGGGGGCCCTCACATAAAAGAAAAGCGACTTCCATTCACCCAAGAATAACTTCACGCTCTTAAAAAATTAATAGGGAATGCGAGTATGAAAACAAAAGAAAGGCCACTTATTGGGACGATGTAACGTAAATAACGCCTTGAACAAACTCACAGTCACAGGCAAACCTACTCGAGACACTCTATGGTGAAACGCCTTGAACATCAGAATAGTAGAGGGAGTTAGCTGACTATACCCTATCTTGAATTCCTCGCAAATCTTCAACAAGGTTGGATGCGGAGTAATCTGAGAGGTACACGTCACATACGCCAAGAAAATAGTATGAAACCCATCGGGTGGCGAATACAACCGGTCGCTCTTCTGAGGCAACAACAACTCGATATTTCTAGGCGCTCCAACTAGACGACGAATAGACTGCAAATGCTCTTCCGTCAGTTTACTATCAAAATTAACTAAGTCCAAATTAATCGACTTAAGCTTCTTTTGCCTCCTAGAATCAATCTCAACATCACCCGGCGGAACATCATCTTCCTCTTCCTCTTCGACCATCGGCTCAACTTCACTACTTGGCACCCCATGATCACTCGCCAAAGGGGCTTGACTAGAATCGTCACTATAACTCCCAAAATCTACGATTTGGCGTCGAGAATAACGCCTACTAGCCACAACTCCATCTACTTGTTCACTAACATGAATACTCGTTTCTACATCGTCACTCCAAGATTCAATTATTTCTCGCCTTCCGGAGCTTCTCCCATTCACATCATCAATTAAAGCAAAACCTCCCTCCGCTCGGCCATCATTCTCGTGCGACAAGCCCTGAAAAAGAGGGCACGAAGCGCCCTCACGCGCCCGAAAAAGGGGGTCGGACGCGCCCCCACGCGCGTCAAAACTATCCTCGGCCCCTAGGTCACGCGCGGAAGGCAGGCTACTCCGTGACGCACGCGCGTCGCCAATGGGAGGCGCGCATGACGCGCGCGCGAGTTTCCCTAGCCACGCGCGGATACCCCCTCCACGCACCAGTAGCGCGCGCGCGTCCCTCCACGCCCAACGCCCGCGCACATTTCTCCTCCACCAGCTCCGACGCGCGCGCGCGTTCCTCGGTCCATGTGCCCAACGCGTGCGCGCATCCCTTGATTTCTGAACCAGACGCGCGGCAAAGCCCCTCTCTCCTTCCTTCAGATACCGTGCAACCCGCCAAGCCGTTCTCTCCACACGACTCGGATACTGCCTCGAGGCGCGCACCCTCACACAGATGGGAACCATGGGAAGTGCGGCTCGAGCCAAGGAATCTAGCCAAGCCAACATCTCTCTTCCCTCTACTCTCAATCCGCTGGTCAGCTACCGCGGACGCGATTTCTACACCCGATACTACTACCTTCTCGCGTTCCATACCCACTGTACCAAAAGTTTTCTTGCCCCCTTCAACCGGATCTCGAAGTTTAATTCGCAAAGATTTCGAATTACCCGAGTTCGACATGAGGAAATTTTTTCCCCGAAGAAATAATCAAGAAACAAAAAATTTCTACGCTACCACATAAAAATAAAAAAATAAAATTCAAGAGAAGAATAGCACAGAAGAAGACCTAGAGTTAAATAACATAGCCATATTTATTACGCAAGAGTTGAAGATTAATTCTTTCCACCGCAAAATGAGTCTATTTATCTGGATCTGGTGTATTATTTAAAACCCTTAAATATATACCTCGCTGCCAAATAAATCAAATTATCGCTTATTTAAATTAAGGAATTAATTCACCGCCAACAGAAACAATTCAATCCACGACGCCATTAACTCTCGACACGACCCGGATCCCTCTATACAAGTCCCCGTCTCGAATCAAGAGTTGGGGGGCTTAATGATATACCTAAATGGGCCGGCCCAATGGGCCCTCAAATTTATATACTAATTAGGACCATTACACGAAAGCCCAAACACCTTCAATGTAAGGCTTGGGCCCAACAAAGTAAGCTCAACCTAATCACCAATATATCAATAGATGCTTTACTCATTTGTCAAGGTACGTTCTGATTATTGACTATCGATCTAGAGTTTTATTCTCTCTACTATCTCCACAATCCGCATATCTGACTTGAGCGTCGGAGGGGTTTCCGCCGGATCAACCCCCGGCTTAGTTCACGTGTGCTCATTTCGCAGGGACTTCAGGATCATCAAGTTGACAAGCTACTGATCCGCTTTGCTCTCCGAGCTCGTTTTCTACACTACCCCAGGTGATCTGAACTTTAGCATCATCAATACTATAGAATTATATTTATAATTCACATAAGTCACGTAATTCACGAAATTCCTAGAATTTCAATTCACGAAAATGATACTAAATCACATAATTCACACATATATATCTACTCACGAATTTCACAAAATAAATATCATGAAATCACCACATTCCAAATAATTAAATAACGCATGTAATTATTCACGTAAGTCACATAATTAGATTCACGTAATGCATATAATTAATGTCACATAATAATATTATCTAAGGATTCTCGAGTTAGAAATTTCAAGTTCGGATTTTAGGGTTTTTGGGTTTTGGGAAAGGTGGGGTGTTACATTGATACTAATACCTATGCCAATACTAATACTTATATCAAATTCCTTATTTTAGAGTAAATTCAAGTCCATTACAAATGGAAGTAGGGGAGAGGGGGAGTCGAACCCTAGACCTTTAATTATATTATCAAACTGACATTAAAATTATTTAAAATATTATAAGGGTATAATCAATCGTTAAGACGTAAAAAGAACAATAATTGTTGTTAATAGGATAAATTATAAAAATCCTCATGAACTTAGTCTAAATTACGAAAAACAGTGAACTTTCTAAATTGGGAAGTTTCCCGATTTAGGAAGTCCACTGAAGTGGAAGTTTCCAATTTTGGAAATTGGAAATTTCGAAGAGGCACTCGTATCGACGAGGACTTTGAGCTCGTCAAAAATATAATTTTGTTATAATTTTGTGAACGATCGTTTATTAGAAACGAGGCCGACGAGGGAATGGGCTTAATGCATCAGTGGGTCAAGCCCAATGACTTAAGCCCACTAGGGTAGAAAACCCTAAGTATAAATAGACCTCAAACAAGAGTTTGAGATTAGATTTTCAGCACAAAAAACCCTAGCCGCTCAGCCCCCTTCGGCTGTTGCTGCCCCGCACGCGCCACCGCCGACCACCGCCGGAAAACCGCCGGTTTTCTTCTCTCGTTTCCTTCGTTTTATTCTTGTTGTTATCTAACTCGTTTACATCTAGTGATGTAGTTCGAGTGGGTCGAAAATACGAGGTGAAACCTAATTGGAGAGGAGCTGCTGCCCCGACGAATCCACGCATCGCCGCACGCGCCGATACGCCGCTCACGCGCCGCCGCTGCTGCTGCCGTTCACCGCCGTTCGTCGCTTGCTGGATCAGCTTGGTCCAGCCGTGAGTTGCAGCCCCGAGGATTGGTAATTTGCAGCTTGTACGTGATTTATTCTAGGTTTCGATTCGTCGAAATCTCACGCTACAAGAGGTAAATAAATCGTAACTTTCGTAGGATGCCTTTCGTAGGAAGACCAAGAGAAAACTACTTTTACTTGCCCCTACGGTACTTTTGCATTTCGTAGGATGCCTTTCGGTTTGTGTAATGCACCTGCTACCTTTCAACGATGTATGATGTCTATTTTTCATGATATGGTAGAAGAATTTCTTGAGGTGTTTATGGATGATTTTTCTGTGTTTGGATCGTCTTTCGATCATTGTATGCACAATCTAGAACTTGTTTTAAAAAGATGTACAAAAACTAACCTTGTATTAAATTGGGAAAAATGTCATTTTATGGTTCGTGAAGGTATTGTTCTAGGTCACAAGGTCTCGAAAAAGGGTCTTGAGGTGGAAAGGGCAAAAATCGAAACGATTGAAAAATTGCCTCCACCGAAAGATGTCAATGGGGTAAGAAGTTTTTTGGGGCATGATGGGTTTTACCGTAGATTTATTAAAGATTTTTCGAAAATAGTAAAACCATTATGTCATTTGCTTGAGAAGGAAGTCGTCTTTGATTTTGATTCTGCTTGTTTGCAGGCTTTCACGTTTCTCAAGGAGAAGCTAACCCAATCACCGATTATGCTTACTCCCAATTGGGAGGAACCATTGGAGATCATGTGCGATGCAAGCGACTATGCTGTAGGTGCAGTATTGGGACAAAGAAGGGACAAAATCTTCAAAGCCATCTACTATTCGAGTCGTACACTTGACCAGGTGTTGGGTGCTAAATACCTAACACGCAAGTGCACGTATCGCAAACAAGTAGTAAAAGTGGACTCGTGAGAGTCGGATGTCGATCCCACAGGGAATACTCAAATTATCTAATCCTAAGTACCAAATTCTAACAATTATGATTTTTATCCAGCCTACGCAAAGTTGTCAAATTTAATCAACTAAATAATTAAACTAATTATGAAAGCAGATAAATACGAGAAGATATCAATAAAAACGGACCTAGGATTTTATCTTCCCCCTATGCAAGAATTGCTCACCCAAAACCCCTCAATTATGAAATATATGATTCATGATTATTAACCCGAGACACTAATTTACTCATAACCCGCTGTCGCGTGTATTATGAGTCTATTATTCATAAACGATTCACTATATGTCTATGCGAACCAATTATAAATAAAGCATTAACTAACAAGTCTCGTAAATGGCTACCTAAGTTGATATATGTATGTCTACGACACCACATGCAATTGACACACTCATCCGGTGAAAACTACTCGAAGGCTCTTCTATTTACCGTCTAATTATCAAAATAGCTCTGTCGAGTCAATCCCAATAATCACAGATAAAGCACATAAATTGATCAAGTTCATGCACTAACAATCATAACAAGTAGAAGAAATAATCATAAAATCATGATTGCATAATCTCAAGAAAACGGGTTCACCATCCCCACATAGGGTTCCAACAAAATCCTAGATTAAAAACTTAGCTACTCATAACGAAAAACATAATAAAAGTAATAAAATTCATAGATTAAGAAAAGATAGGTGAAAGAAGAATTGTGATGAAGAGTTGTCAATTCTCCGTCTTCGATTCTTCGTTCTCCCGCTCCTCTCGCTCCAAGGTTGTGTCCAAAGTCCTCTAATTCGTGCTTGGTTTGCCCTTATATAGATGTCCCAACTTGGTAGATGATTTTAGGTTTCCTTGTGTGATTAAAAGTCCAAAATTGTGTCTAGCGGGTGTTGGCGCGACCGCGCGAAAATCAGTGCAATTCTCGTACGGCCGCGCGAGAATCGCCGAACCTTCTGCCCAATTTTTGCATTTGGCACGGCCGTCCCATTTTTAGGTGTAAATTTGGGACGGCCGTCCCGTGCCAATTTCTTCAGATTTTTTGATTATTTCACTTTTGGCCCATATTTTCTCCAAAATTGCAGTTTTGACCCCAAAATTTTCCAATTCTTCAATTTATACCTAAAATACAATAAATCAACTTTTTAAGCACCAATTATCGTTAAATCACACCAAAAGCTCAAATAAAAAGGTACGATAAAGTATAAAAATATATACTTAACACACCCCCAAACTTGATCTTTTGTTTGTCCTCAAGCAAAAACTAGCAACTTTCACAGCAACACTCTCAACAAATGCCTCTCATCACATAGATTAATGGTCAACTTTCATTTTTTCAGAACTTGCAATTATCATGACAATTCTCAAAAATTTACAAGCTCGTAATTCAAAGATACGTATTTACTCACCATTGCTAAAAACCACAAACCATGCTATCGCTTCAAGTATCCCATATTTGTACATTAAAAATTGAGAAAATTTATACTTACATATTAATATTCAACTCCAAATACTCACCAAATTTCTTTACTCGGCTAGTATCAAATAATTGAGCTATTGGGATCATTGGGACTTTTTGTCTTTCAAATGTTGGGCTTTTTGGTTCGAGGTAGAAGATATGGGTATAGGTGGCTATGCTTCTTGAATTGAGATGATTACGCCAAATTTTGATAGATAGGCGTTTGAAACAATGAATTCACCTCTAAGGACATTAATACACTCGATTCTTAAGAGTTCAAAAGTCTCCACTTTTGCTCCGAAGACAATGGATCGAGCTTTCAAAATAATTCAACAACTAGTCCTTACTTCCCCTTCTAGTCTCTTCTTCTTGTTTTTCTTTCTCTTTGTTATTATTATTTTTATTTTATTTTATTTATTTATTTATTTTTTTATTTTCGAAGAAGAAGAAGGACTTTATAAAAAAAAACTTCGACGGAACTCCAAGGGTAATTTTCAAAAATCTCCACTTATTCTACCATATGCACATTGGCGTATAGAAAGAACACCGGTTTCTCCGAGGCTCAGTCAAGGTTCGAATGATAAAAAATTAAAGGTAGGCTTGAAAGGCTCAAACGGTTCAAAGATGGCCCAAATCACTTCCCAAATTGCTCAACAATTTAATATTTCACTTTGTAAATTCATAAGACAAGTTCTAAAACCGAATAGCATATGATATAATATAAATTAACTCAAATTTTAAAACACAAAACTTTCAACCAATGCAACGCATAATTTGAGATTCCTAACAATGACTCCTTCTTACGACACTTTGAATCAAAAGCTCACCAAAATTCGATCAAAATCAAGATAAAACAAGCAATTTCATCATTAAACATCGACCATCTTTCATCATCATGATTCATCGAAGCATTTATCTCAAGCAATTTTTTTTTTCCGAAAGAAATAACAAAAATAAAATAACTCAAATAAGAAAAACTTAAGGCATGCAAACTAAAAAATTAAAGCACATAAAAACAAGTAATTTTCCACCCCCAAACTTAAAATTTACATTGCCCTCAATGTAATTAACACGAAGTTCAAGGATAGAATACACCTGATTAGTCGAAGGTCCTTCCAAGGGATGCACTCTTTGATGTTCGTTTGCTCGACCTTTAACGTCCGATCCCTTAGTGTTTGATTTTCGACCTGAAAATTAAAACAAGATTAAATTATTAGTTTGCGCATGCACAAATACTAAGAAAAATAAAAACAAAGAAAAATACGAAAATTGATAAATGCTCGGGTTGCCTCCCGAGAAGCGCTAAGTTTTAAGTCTTCAGCCAGACTTTCTTTCTTGAAATTGTTATGTCCAATCCAAAGCCTTGTAGATTGCGCATCCACCCATGAGCTCTATCACTTCAATTTCCACCAAGGCATGGATAGCATTGCAATATGTAAGGATCCACCTTAGCTTGTAGTCTTTTTTTGTTGTAATCAATCGGTACGAAGCAAAGATAGGATGTTCATCGGCCGCTCCCTCAAATCGGTATACAAAAATCTCCAGTCTACGTATAACCTCCACCTCAAACACATTAGCTTTCTCATCGACCACTATTGATGTCTTCAAATCCACATTTAGATCAACGACATGATCCACAATTAGAATATCTTCAATCATTACATTCATCTCCTTCTTCTCTTGTTCTGAGGTATCTTCGTGGTTTAGCTCGATTGCCTTCTCAGATTCATCATGTTCAAGTGTCTTCGTAATTTCTATTTCTCGCATATCGACACTATTTTCTCGACATGGAAATTGTTTCTCACCGCAGACTTCACCCAAATTTTCTTTGATATAACCATTGCCGATTTCGTCAGGAATATTTTCAAGCGACTCAGATTTTAATTTGAGTGTCATCTCTTCCAATTGTATCTCCATGTTTCGAAATGATGCTTGAGTGGACTTCATGAATTCGCCAATGATGGATACCAAATCAGGTTGGTCATTAGTGGTTTGTTGCTGCAATGGATAATAATTTTGAAGATCATCAAATTGTGGCTCTCTATGTTGAAACTCGTTCAAATCTTGGTACTGAAAGCTTTGCTCGCATGTGTTGTTGTAAGTGTTCCAATAACCTCTGTTGGTAATTTCGACGAAATTCGTCGTTGTTGGTGATCCCCAACATTGATCGGAATAATGATTTCCACCACATGCTGAACAAAACGGAGGCATATCATAGGTGTTTTGAAGGTATTCATTAGATGGAAGCCATTCATATCCCGTTTGAGGTGCCCGAACATTGTAACCAGACATGAAACAAAAACAACAAAAAATAAAAATTAAAAAAAAAAAATAAATTAAAATTAAATGGCTGAAGTAAGAAAAATTGCTCAAATTTGATATTAGAATAAATAGATAATTTAGCCGTATTCCCCGGCAACGGCGCCAAAAACTTGTTGGGTGCTAAATACCTAACACGCAAGTGCACGTATCGCAAACAAGTAGTAAAAGTGGACTCATGAGAGTCGGATGTCGATCCCACAGGGAATACTCAAATTATCTAATCCTATGTACCAAATTCTAACAATTATGATTTTTATCCAGCCTACGCAAAGTTGTCAAATTTAATCAACTAAATAATTAAACTAATTATGAAAGCAGATAAATACGAGAAGATATCAATAAAAACGGACCTAGGATTTTATCTCCCCCCTATGCAAGAATTGCTCACCCAAAACCCCTCAATTATGAAATATATGATTCATGATTATTAACCCGAGACACTAATTTACTCATAACCCGCTGTCGCGTGTATTATGAGTCTATTATTCATAAACGATTCACTATATGTCTATGCGAACCAATTATAAATAAAGCATTAACTAACAAGTCTCGTAAATGGCTACCTAAGGTGATATCTGTATGTCTACGACACCACATGCAATTGACACACTCATTCGGTGAAAACTACTCGAAGGCTCTTCTACTTACCGTCTATTTATCAAAATAGCTCTGTCGAGTCAATCCCAATAATCACAGATAAAGCACATAAATTGATCAAGTTCATGCACTAACAATCATAACAAGTAGAAGAAATAATCATAAAATCATGATTGCATAATCTCAAGAAAACGGGTTCACCATCCCCACATAGGGTTCCAACAAAATCCTAGATTAAAAAATTAGCTACTCATAACGAAAAACATAATAAAAGTAATAAAATTCATAGATTAAGAAAAGATAGGTGAAAGAAGAATTGTGATGAAGAGTTGTCAATTCTCCGTCTTCGATTCTTCGTTCTCCCGCTCCTCTCGCTCCAAGGTTGTGTCCAAAGTCCTCTAATTCGTGCTTGGTTTGCCCTTATATAGATGTCCCAACTTGGTAGATGATTTTAGGTTTCCTTGTGTGATTAAAAGTCCAAAATTGTGTCCAGCGGGTGTTGGCGCGACCGCGCGAAAATCAGTGCAATTCTCGCACGGCCGCGCGAGAATCGCCGAACCTTCTGCCCAATTTTTGCATTTGGCACGGCCGTCCCATTTTTAGGTGTAAATTTGGGACGGCCGTCCCGTGCCAATTTCTTCACATTTTTTGATTATTTCACTTTTGGCCCATATTTTCTCCAAAATTGCAGATTTGACCCCAAACTTTTCCAATTCTTCAATTTATACCTAAAATACAATAAATCAACTTTTTAAGCACCAATTATCGTTAAATCACACCAAAAGCTCAAATAAAAAGGTACGATAAAGTATAAAAATATATACTTAACACTAGGCACAAAAGAACTATTCAACGACCGAAAAGGAAATGCATGCTGTCGTTTATGCCGTTGACAAGTTCAGACCGTATATTTTGGGGTCTCAGGTGATCATTTACACCGACCACGCAGCTATTCGATACTTGTTGGCAAAGAAGGACGCCAAGCCCAGACTCATCAGATGGGTACTCCTACTCCAGGAGTTCGACTTGGAAATCAGAGACAAAAAGGGGAGCGAGAATGTGGTAGCAGATCATCTCTCCAGACTCATACTAGAAGAAGTTCCAGCCGAAGGAAATATTCAGGAATCATTCCCAGACGAGCAACTGCTCGCCATTAGTACTCACACTCCATGGTATGCTGATGTCGCCAAGTTCTTGGGCCAGTGGAATCATTCCTGACGATCTATCTTATCACCAAAAGAAAAAATTCCTTCACGACAGTCGTTTGTATCTATGGGACGAGCCGTTGCTTTTCAGAACCGGCCCCGATCGTGTCATCCGAAGATGTGTTCCGGAAATAGAAGTACGTGAGATTCTCACACATTGCCACTCTTCACCTTGTGGCGGGCATCACGGGTAATCTCGCACAGCCGCCAAGGTTCTGCAGTCAGGCTTCTTCTGGCCAACCCTATTCCGAGATAGTTACGAGTTCGTGAAACAGTGTGATCAATGCCAACGAACAGGGAACTTATCCAACAAAAGCCAAATGCCTTTGAACAACATGCAAGAGGTGGAGCTTTTCGATGTTTGGGGCATAGACTTCATGGGACCATTCCCTTCTTCGAACGGGAAATTATACATTCTGCTTGCCGTGGACTACGTGTCCAAATGGGTCGAAGCAATTGCCACCATAGCCAACGATGCTCGTAAGGTCCTCAAATTCTTCCACAAGAACATATTCTCAAGGTTTGGGACACCTAGGGCAATCATTAGCGATGAAGGATCTCACTTCTGCAACAAACTGCTCACTAATCTCACGAATAAGTTGGGGATCCGACACAAAATTGCGCTAGCCTATCATCCACAGACAAATGGCCTTGCTGAGTTGTCAAACCGAGAAATCAAACAGATTCAGGAGAAGACCGTGAGCACGAACCGAAAAGATTGGGCGTTGAAACTCGATGATTCACTTTGGGCCTATCGAACTGCATTCAAGACACCGATTGGGATGTCTCCGTACAAACTCGTGTATGGGAAAGCGTGCCACCTGCCAGTGGAATTGGAGCATCGAGCTTATTGGGCAGTAAAAAAGCTCAATTTCGATCAAACAGCTACCGGCGATCGTCGATTGCTTCAACTCAATGAAATGGAGGAGTTCAGAAACGATGCTTACGAAAATGCCAAGATTTACAAAGAAAAAACGAAAAAGTGGCATGACAAAAGATTTACAAAGCGAGAGTTCCGGGCTGGTGACCAAGTCCTGCTATTCAATTCTCGGCTACGACTATTTCCGGGAAAGCTCAAGTCCCGTTGGTCAGGACCATTCGTAGTCCTGAGTGCAACCCCACAAGGAGTTATCGAAATACAAGGATGAGACGGTCCGTCGTTCAAAGTGAATGGGCAACGAGTTAAGCATTACTACCCGAATGGTGCTCCCGAGGAAGTGGAGCGTGTTGCACTAATTTTCTCCCAATAAATCCAAAAGAAGTCGAGCCGTCGACTGTAAAACAGGCGCTAAATGGTAGGCACCCCATTGTTGCTCATTCTCTGTCATTTTCCTTTTGTTCTTGTTTTCGTTTTTTTATTTATAGCATTTTCGTGCATTTATTTTATTTTATTTTAGTGTTCAATATCTCTATCTCACCCATTTCAATTTTCGTTTTGGCAGGTTTTAGGTGGACCAGATCGCGATCCAGGAAAGTCGGATCGCGATCTGGGGTGTTTTTCCAGTAGCCACCAATTTTGGGCCCGGATCGCGATCTGGGACATTTTTTCAGAAGCTGCGATATTTGGGGCCGGATCGCGATCCAGGTAAGTCGGATCGCGATCTGGGGCCTTTTTCCAGAAGTTGTAAGGTAAGTCTCCAGATCGCGATCCGGGTATTGTGGATCGCGATCTGGGGTCGAAAAACAGTTCAAAAGGCACAAACCCCTTTCATTTTCTTATTCTCCCTTTTCTAATTCCAAACCCTAACCCTTCCCCAATTTCAAAATCTTAAATTTCTTTCATAAAAAGCACATCAATCACACACTTGATCATCACAAATTCACGATTTGCACATTTACTCCAAGAATTTGTGGGTGAATCTTCAAGAAAAGGTAAATTTTTAATCTAGTCCTCATTTTTTTATTTTTTTCAATTCTTTCGAATTTTCCCAAAATTTCATGTTTTTTCCCCTTGTTTGTTAATTGTGTATGCTAGTACGTGATTTTGTACTTGGTGTTGGGATTCAAAACATGAATTTGTGGGTGAACCAATGTTTAGATATAGGAATTGCCCTATTGTTTTTAATTTCGAAATGAAGAATAAAATAAAAAAAATTTGATTGATTTGGGTTGGTTGTTTAGCTACCTATTGTTGTATGTTGTGGTGGATTCTCACTTGGGGTGTTGTTATTGATATAGGAGGGCTAGGTACCGAACAACCGGTGGAATCCAAAAGGCATACCAAGTTGGGCACGCCACGTGTTCGACAAAATTCCCGAACGAACTTCCAAAAGCTTTCGACCCTCCATCTCGCACAAATTCGAACGAAATGACGTCGCAAGCCAAGAAACTCTTAAAGACAAGCGAAACCACAAAAAAAGCCCAACCAAATGTCAAGGAGAAGGCTCCGGCTAAGGGAAAAGCCCCACCGAAGAAAAAGGCAACTTCTCGAGGCACGGGAAGCCAAGAAGGCACTTCGAGCCCCCACCGGAAGAGCAAATAACGCCACGCACGGGAAACGTGCAACTTGAGATGGGCTCTTGTGCTAATCAACACACCATCCTTGACCACGTAGTCCTCGAACCAGGAGATGAGTTTTTGTACGTGAACGTCGAGGCCAAGAGAGAATTTATACGTCGCCATAGCCGACCGTTTGTTCCAGAAAGGGAATTAGATATCTATGGCATGGATAAAGAATCGATCAGAACAAACTTTGATCATCGAAAATGGGAGTACTTGGCCAAACGACCGGAGGACTACAACGAGAATCTAGTGAGACTTTTCTATGCCAATGCCGGTTTTCATGAGGGGTCGGCGGTCGTTCTTCGAGACAAAGAGGTGCGCTATGACGCCGCTACAATCAACAAATTTTTCCACGTACCCGAAGTCTCGACCGAGCCATTTCAACAACTGAAGATGGCAACGACCAATGAGCAGCTGATTCAGATTCTTTGTCCTAGGGGTTCGAGGTGGAGACGAGGAGAGCACTGGTTCCGCCGGGGGGAACTTTCAAGAGAAGCGAAGGTATGGATGTACTTCGTCAGTAGCCGGCTTATGCCCACAAAATCGACGGCCAAGACCTATGCCCCACGTCTTACACTGATGTATGCCATTATGAAGAGGACACCTGTGAATGTGGGCGCGATAATACACGCTGAGATCCGACGATGCTTAGGTGATACCTTTCTAGGTTTGATGTTCCCTTCCCTCATCACTACATTGTGTGATCGTGCAGGGGTCCCCACATAAGCTGATGACCGGCTTACCAGGTCACCACAGCCTATCTTCCCTTACCACAAGCTCCAGCCAGCGAGTGGACCCCTGGGCGAGGGCGACTCAGACTTACCAGATGCAGGTCCCTCAGGTGTTCATGCAGCTCGACCAGAACAAAGGGGCAGAAGAGGCAGACAAGAATGAGAACCACAACTCCCGGAGTATGTCGGCAAATGGATGGATATTATGGAGGAAAATGTGGGATGGTTCAAGAAAATGATGAAGGCCATGGCTGGAGCGCTTCAGTGCAGGACCGATGACATTGTCGAGCCACGGCCGTCCCCACCACGGCCTCGATATGACCGAGCATCAACCTCCACCGCCGACGAACCAGCACAAGCGGCAGCCACTACACTGGTGGCACAGGCCTGGGAGGAGCACGAGCGGGGATGACAGGAAGAGGAGGGAGGAGCCAACGAGGACGATCAAGACAACTAGGGGACGTTGTGTTTTCTATCCCTTTTATTTTTTATTCTGCTTTTGAGCATAGGGACTATGCTTGAGTTTAAGTTTGAGGGTGGTGTGTGTTGAACCTGTTTGTTTTTATTTTTGTTTGTTTTCGATAAGTCGTTGGATTGATATTTCGTTTACGATGTATCTCTGCTAGACTTTGATTTTATTTTATTTTGTTTATCTTATTTTGATTTGGTCTTTTGCATGCATATGATATAATTTAGTTTCGTTTTTGTATTTCGATTCCCGTAATTGTGTTATGTTTGTCACATGCATTTCATGTAGGATTGAGTGTAATGTGCATTTCCGGGTTCTATTGAAGCAAGGCAATTAATGAATTAGTAGATGGGCTAGTTGATTTTAAAATTGAAATTATGGATAACCTGCTAATTATAGATGTACCTTCCGACTGCGTTTTTGCAACTTGTGTGGATAGCCTTTCGAATTCTTTCTGATTAAGCTTGAGCACACTTTTTTGAGGGGTATAATAGTCTGAGGTTGGGGGGGCGAGTTAGAATTGAATTATGTGTTCACGATTTTCAGTTGTTGGCTGATAGTCTATCAATGGTCTTTACGTTTTTATTTTATGTTCGATGTTAAAAAAAAAAAGGTAGAAAAATAATAATTTGTGGTATTATTGTGATTCATGCTCTGATTTCCCCGCATTTCTGACTCGAGCTTAACCCATTGGGTGCACCTCGTCGCCTAAGTCTCTCGAGCTGTCGAGCTTGGGGGTTTCTTGGACTAAAGTTCGATACATGGGTCAGGGAGATAACACATTGGTGTCGAGCCTTGCACGAGTCACGATTATGCCTATTTCAAAAAAAAAAGAAAAAAAAAGAAAAAAAATTGTGATGAAAATCACCAAAAATATTGTTGTTATCATTTCTTTTTTGAATAAATAGACCTACTTATGCCCAACTCGAGTTTTTGAATTTCATAATCAAAACTTTCTTTTCACCCACATTTCTACTCAAAACCCTCGATAATTGTGTTTATTGTTTTAATTACGGAATCTTGAGTCTATCTTTCATTTTGGTGTAGAAACAGCTAATTGCGTCGGTAGGAAAGTCGAATACCTTAAGCCGTATGCCATTCTAAGATTTTAAGTTATCTAGCTTGTTTTATCTTTGGAATTAATTGCAATGCTTTGACCAATCCGGCAACTTTGTGGGTGTGTTGTCTGAAAACCCTCACGAGACACAACTCGTCCTTTGGGGGTACCCAGGGGTTCAACGGCTTATTGCATACGCTAAATGCTATCGTGTTTCCCTACGTTAGTGGCCTAGTTTAGTTTGTTGTTTTTATTTCCTTTTTGTTATAGTTTCGTTTTGATTTACTTGGGACGAGTAAAGATCTAAGTTTGAGGGTGTGATAAGTGTTCGTTTTGCACGATTTTTGCTTATCAAATATTCGAGTTTTGGTCTTCGTTCGTCAGAGTTTAGGCTTTATTTGTATATATTATTGCGTTTCTTGTTTTATTTCCTTTTTTAGGTTTCGTTAGCTTTTGTAGCCAAGTCGAAGCCATTTGGAAGCGAAACCAATTTTTCAAGCCAAGAAAGTGGTCATTAAAACCCAGTCGAATTTGATTTCCCCAATAAATGGAATACAAATTTCCCAACCTTTTATATTTTTTCTATTTGTTAAATAAAAGAATAAAATAAACCAAAAAAAGAAAAACAAAGAGAAAGATCAAGAGAGAGCAGTAAGGTGTCAATACATTATAATTGGATGTATTAATTGCAATATAAATAATATTTTTACCTAAATAATCATAAGTAATACATACATATATAATAACTCTCTAATAAGGGTAGGATAGGTATCACAA
>NW_012193220.1:171000-185010 GCF_000504015.1 Erythranthe guttata
CTGCAACTAAAGGCAAGAACAAGCTGATCCAGCAAGCGACGAACGGCGGTGAATGGCAGCAGCAGCGGCGGCGCGTGAGCGGCGTAGCGGCACGTGCGGCGGTGCAGCGGCGGTGCGTGGATTCGTCGGGGCAGCAACTCCTCTCCAATTAGGTTTCACCTCGTATTTTCGACCCACTCGAACTACAGCAGTAGATGTAAACGAGTTAGATAAAAAACAAGTAAAACGAAGGAGAAGAGAGGAGAAAACCGGCGGTTTTCCGGCGGTGGTCGGTGGTGGTGCGGCGGACCAGCAACGGTCGAAGGGGAGAGCGGCTAGGGCTTGGGCGGCTAGGGTTTGGTCCAAAAATTCTGATCTCAAACTCTTGTTTAAGGTCTATTTATACTTAGGGTTTTCAACCCTAGTGGGTTTAAGTCATTGGGCTTGACCCACTGATGTATAAAGTCCATTCCCTCGTCGGCCTCGTTTCTAATAAACGATCGTCCACAAAATTATAACAAAATTATATTTGTGACGAGCTCAAAGTCCTCGTCGATACGAGTGCCTCTTCGAAAGTTCCGATTTCAAAAATTGGAAACTTCCACTTCAGTGGACTAGCTAAATCGGGAAACTTCCCAATTTAGAAAGTTCACCAAATTCCGCATGTCTCTCTTTCTCCACGTTTATTCCGATTCGCAATCCACAATTACGAATCTTGGATTCAATCATATTGACATCCAATTGTTCAAAGATTAACACATTAATCTATGCTTGTTGTTATCAAGGATCTATATTACACGAGAAGTGTGACCCTCAATGGTTCAGGTGTATGCTAGCCGTGGGCTCACAACTCTTTGTGATTCGAACAACACATTGTTCTTATACGAACTCCTCCCAAGAGTCCCGATTAGAGTAGAACTCATTTTACCTAATCCCCGATCAAATCGGTGCCCAACGAATCAAGATTGGCGTCTAGCAACTACGCATCATGGTTCCCTAGATACAAGTGAAGTGCCTGCAAGAACCTTATGATATAGTTAGCGTACAGTACGATCCTTTCGCAGCACATGTCCCGATTGAACTAGAGGCATTGGTTCACCGAGACCTCTTATAAAGTTCTATAACCGTGCGAACGTTCTAGGTATTATAAATCCGTTCGTGTGCGACTTAGGGAAACACATTTCCCTAATCACCCCACTATCAACTCTGGCCAGAGATTCCTTGGATTATAAACCGTCAGAACACACAGGACATCCATGACCACTCAAGCGCTCGAATCCCCTACTACAATGCACAGACTTCACACTAGATTTCGGATTGCACGAACGTTGGCCCTTGGAGTGGTCCGCTGTGGGACTCAGGGACAGGTCACGATACAATCGGTCCTCTAGTGAAGTCACGGTGATGTCTGGGTCTTAAGGACTAATGGTGTACAACTATATCTTAGAAACCTATTACTCGATGAATGAGAACCACTTATAGATTTCTAGGGCGAGGGAGTTCAGTGAACTCATCCAGTATGAGCACCCACTCAAGTATGCCGATGTCACAACACCGAGGACTGATGAGACGCAGTACACATACACTAAGTGCTAGTCTCAAAAGGGAAAGGCCGGTATCCTCATTATTGGCGTAACCCATCGACTAGGAACAAGGTTTAACAGTTACATTACATTGCTGAGTTATCTCACGATTCTACTAGATCAACTCACAGTAATAGAGTAACTCGTTAGGACTATATCTATGCTGCTTGCATGGGATAATGGCAATGGCTTGGTGAAGGGATCTGCAATATTGTCCTCCGAGGTGACTCTGTCTAGCTTGACTTCACCTCTCTCTATGATCTCTCGGATCACATGGTATTTTCGCAACACGTGCTTCGACTTCTGATGAGCTCTTGGTTCCTTAGCTTGCGCTACGGCTCCGTTGTTATCGCAGTACAGCCGTACTGGATCGCTAGCGTTCGGGAATACACCCAACTCTTGGATGAATTTCCTAAACCATGACCCTTCCTTTGAAGCATCTGATGCTGCAATATATTCAGCCTCGGTGGTGGAATCAGCCGTCGTGCCTTGTGTGGAACTCTTCCAACACACGGCACCCCCGTTGACTTTGAATACATACCCCGAGTTTGATTTCGAGTCATCCACGTCCGATTGAAAACTAGAATCCGTGAAGCCTTCTAATTTCAACTCGGTATCCCCATAGACCAAAAACAAATCTCGAGTTCTTCGCAAGTACTTGAGAATGTCCTTTACAGCCTTCCAATGGACTGGGCCGGGGTCGGACTGATATCTGCTTGTGACGCTCACAGCATACGCAATATCAGGTCGTGTACACAGCATGCCATACATTATGCTTCCTATAGTGGATGCATAAGGTGTCCTTTTCATCGCCTCGATTTCAATTTGCATTTGAGGACGCATGGATTTCGAGAGACGAACCCCATGGGACATTGGCAAGAATCCCTTCTTGGATTCTTCCATGCTAAAGTAATCTCCTCGATCTATCTCTATAGATCCGTATTCCCAATACGTAGGATGCTTCTCCCAAATCCTTCATCGAGAAACGTGTGGATAACCATACTTTAGTTGACTGCAACATCCCTACATCATTCTCAATGAGTAGTATGTCATCGACATAAAGTACAAGGAAAGTCACTGCACTCCCACTAACCTTCTTGTAGACACAAGGTTCCTCCGGGTTTTTCACAAATTCAAACTCTTTGATAGTTGTGTCGAACCTTTTGTTCCAACTACGGGATGCTTGTTTCAATCCATAAATGGATCGCTGGAGTTTGCAAACCTTTTGCTTATCTCCAGAAGATATGAAGCCTTCCGGCTGCGCCATGTAAATTTCTTCCTCAATGTCCCCATTAAGGAAAGCGGTCTTCACATCCATTTGCCATATCTCGTAGTCGTACCACGCAGAGATGGCCAGCAAAATCCTAATGGACTTAAGCATAGCAACTGGAGAGAAGGTTTCCTCATAGTCAACTCCTTGCTTTTGAGTATAACCCTTCGCTACCAATCTAGCCTTGTAGGTCGATACCTTTCCATCTACTCCAATTTTCTTCTTATAGATCCACTTGCAGCCTATGGGAACAATTCCCTCGGGTGGATCTACCAAGGTCCATACCTTGTTGGAGTACATAGAGTCCATTTCGGATTTCATGGCATTAAGCCAATGTCCCTTGTCTGTATCCGATACAGCTTCGTTGAAAGTTCTAGGATCACATCCTTGGTCAACTTCATCAACGAGGAATAACCTATCGGGCGCTCTCCGAACTCTTTCGGATCTACGCAGCGACGGTTCAGGAGGTATATTAGTGGTTTGTTGAATTGGTTCATTATCTGATTAATGTGCTTGAACTTCAGATTGTGGTTCTCGAACTTCTTCAAGATCAACTACACTGCCCTTTCTATCCGATAGAAATTCCTTCTCAAGGAACACGGCATTTCTCGAGACGAACACCTTTGCCTCGGAAACATAGTAGAATTCGTATACCATGGAATCCTCGGGATACCCCACAAAATAGCATAAGTCGGATTTTCCATCCAACTTATCTCCCACTAGCCGTTTCACGTAAGCGGGACAACCCCATATCCTAATATGTTTAAACGTGGGTTTCTTGGAGTGCCAAAGTTCATAAGGTGTGGAGTTAACTGCTTTGGTATTAACCCTATTCAGCAAATACACGGCAGTTAGGAGTGCATGACCCCACAGGTATGCCGGTAGCTCGGTGAACCCCATCATAGATCGCACCATGTCTAACAGTGTTCGATTCCAATGTTCGGAAACTCCATTAAGTTGAGGAGTTCCAGGAGGAGTCCATTGAGACAGAATCCCATTCTCTTTAAGATAGTCTATAAACTCAGTACTTAAGTATTCGCCACCACAATCGGATCGTAGTTTCTTAATTCGTCTACCGAGTTGGTTTCCTACTTGGTGTCTAAAATCTTTGAACTTTTCAAAAGTTTCAGACTTATACTTCATTAAGTACACGAAACCATACCTAGAATAATCGTCGGTAAAGGTAACGAAGTAGTTAAAACCACCCCTAGCACTAACGCTTAGTGGACCACACACGTCTGAATGGATCAAATCCAAAAGACCCTCGGCTCGTTCCATCTTCCCTTTGAAGGGAGTCTTGGTCATTTTTCCTTTAAGGCAGGATATACAAGTTTGAAGTGATTTCACGTCCTCCAAGGAGAACAAACAATCCTTCACTCACAAACTTATTCATCCTTCTCATGGAAACATGACCCAGTCGAGCGTGCCAAAGTTGTGCGGGGTTAAGACTTATATCTTTTCGTTTTGCTGATATAACGTTAATTGGTATTTCATTTGGATTTAGTTCGTATAAGTTGTTTATAAGTTGTCCCTTACAAATCATATTTTGATCCTTTTGTATAATGCAAATCGAATTTCCAAAAACAAAAGTATAACCTTCATTATCCAAAACAGGAATAGAAATAAGGTTTCGAATAAGTGACGGAACAAATAAACAATTGTTCAAAACAATGGAAAAACTAGAATCCAAAACAGAAAGATAAATCGTCTCAATGGCTTCAGCAGCAACTCTTGCTCCGTTGCCCATTCTTAGGTAGGTCTCACCCACATTAAGCTTCCTACTTCTTGTCATGAGCTGCAAATCATTACAAAGATGTGAGCCACAACCAGTATCCAATACCCAAGCAGAAGATTTAACGGACAAATTAACTTCAACTAAATACGTACCCTTTTCAGAACGTTTCTGATCGAGGTAAGCCTTGCAGTTGCGTCGCCAATGGCCCTTCTTTCCACAATGATGGCAAGCGTCATCAACTTGCTTGGTGACCTTGTCATTCTTCACTCCGCTCGACTCGCCCTTCACAAGTTTCTTGCTCGGGCCGAAACTTCTTTCTTTCCTTTTCTTCTGCAAAGAACCTTTCTTCACAGAAGGAGCAACTAGGAGAACAGATTTCTCCTTCTTGATCGTGGACTCATAGCTGACCAACATGTTCTACAACTCATCCAATGGTGGATCGAGCTTGTTCATGTTGAAGTTCACTATGAATGATTCATAAGAACTAGGAAGGGACAGTATGATCAAATCCACTGAGAGCTCGGCCGGGAGGGTGACATCAAGGCTCACCAACTTCTCAAGGAGAGTGATCATCTTGAGACCGTGCTCGTGGACCGAAGCCCCTTCACGCTGCCTCATGGTTATCAACTCCTTGGTAGCTGAGTACCTCGATGCCCTAGTATTCTCACTGTACATGCTTTCAAGATGATGCTTGATATCATAATCATGCACGTGAGACTCATACTTCCTCGCGAGCTCTGGCACCATGGATGCTAGCATGTAGCACCTCGCATGGAGGTCGTCCTTCTTCCATGCCTCGAAAGTGGCAGTCTCGTCAGCAGTAGCAGTCGCAGGGAGAGCAGCGGGGGGACGTTCATTGAGCACATAGAGACGCTCCTCGACTTGGAGCACAAGTTTCAGATTGCGAAGCCAATCCAAATAGTTTGGACCGGTGAGTTTGTTTTGGTCGAGGATAGAGGAAAAGGGATGTTTGGACATTGTTGCTGAGAAAGTTTTAAGAAGACAATAATTAGAGTTTAGTTCGTACTAATCGTTACAATTAAAAATTTGGACTTTTATGTTTTAATTGTTCTCCCACTAATTTTATCGAATTCCACCACCCTCTAGCAGACAATCGAGAAAACTTATTTTTCTTTAATGGGCTTTAGGTCCAATAGCGCTAATGTAACCCGTAGTTAATCTATCCCGATTACATAAGCCTAAAGGTAGAGTACTATCAATCACATCACTATGTGACCCTAAAGTTCGATTTACCTCACACTTGATAATGACCTAAGTTAATCTAGCGAATATCAAAATCTTCGTGTGTCAAGTCTAGCCTACCAATATGAGATGTCATACCAACTATATCAAACTAATGCAATCCCTAGTTAATCTAGCCGACCACATTAATCCAATATAATTTTATCTATGACCGTATCTCCATCTAATGTCAATTAAATTACAGCTTATCCCACAATAGCACTCCCCGCTAACACGGCTTACTGCACTATTATGAGAGGCTACACATAATTTAATTGTTGGTAGAAGGAAAGAAAAATTCAACAATTTGGTTTTTCTTTATAGCTTGATAATTATTCTTGATTAAGAATGAGGGATTTTATTTATTAAATCTTATTAGCTCATCGGATGTTTTAGGTTATGATCGTTTGTGATTCCTACAACTATGTTCTCTAGGTATGTGGAAACGCATATTGATCCTAAGAGAGACATACGATCATCATCGTACTTAATTACAATTATTCATCGCATGAATTAATTAATTGCAAATATAATTAACGGACTCCCTTCATTCATAAATCAATCAAATAAGAATGAAGTCCATTAATTATTTGCCATTTAATTTGTGTTCCATTAATTAAACTAATTTAACGATTAAATTAAATAATTAATCCAACACTATTCTTTGAATTCAAATTAAATTAATGGATCAATTATCTAATTTAGTTTAATTGATAAATAATTTCAAAAATTAAAAATCAATTAATTTTATTATTAATATCACCCAATTTGATAACACCAAAAATTCAACAATTCAACAAATCGAAGCATGCTTTCGAAAGCGATAAACACGTTGACAAATAAACAATTAACCCGTGGCTCTGATACCACTGTTGGGGATCGTGCATGTATACGCAGCGAAATTTAAAATTTTATATCAAACTAGTTTCGATCACATGCATAAACTAATCACATAGTCAACGTACCTTAACGCTTCTGCCATACATATGGTAATTATCGATTTAATTTAAAAACACGTAAAACCGAAAATTACGAAACATGCTTGTTCATCATTCAATAAAATCGAAACACGTAATCACATATTACTCACAATCATAAATTATAATTCATACAGACATGCTCGAATTAATTTACGATAGTTTCGATTTATTTACCTCTTGTAGCGTGAGATTTCAACGAATCGAAACCTAGAACCAATCACGTACAAGCTGCAAATTACCAATCCTCGGGGCTGCAACTCACGGCAAGAACAAGCTGATCCAGCAAGCGACGAACGGCGGTGAATGGCAACAGCAGCGGCGGCGCGTGGCAGCAGCAGCGGCGGCGCGTGCGGCGGTGCAGCGGCGGTGCGTGGATTCGTCGGGGCAGCAGCTCCTCTCCAATTAGGTTTCATCTCGTATTTTCGACCCACTCGAACTACAGCACTAGATGTAAACGAGTTAGATAAACAACAATTAAAACGAAGGAGAAGAGAGGAGAAAACCGGCGGTTTTCCGGCGGTGGTGCGGCGAAGCAGCAACGGCCGAAGGGGAGAGCGGCTAGGGCTTGGGCGGCTAGGGTTTGGTCCAAAAATTCTGATCTCAAACTCTTGTTTGAGGTCTATTTATACTTAGGGTTTTCCAACCCTAGTGGGTTTAAGTCATTGGGCTTGACCCAGTGATGTATAAAGCCCATTCCCTCGTCGGCCTCGTTTCTAATAAACGATCGTCCACAAAATTATAACAAAATTATATTTGTGACGAGCTCAAAGTCCTTGTCGATACGAGTGCCTCTTCGAAATTTCCAATTTTCAAAATTGGAAACTTCCACTTCACTGGACTTGCTAAATCGGGAAACTTCCCAATTTAGAAATTTCACCAAATTCGGCATGTCTCTCTTTCTCCACGTTTATTCCGATTCGCAATCCACAATTACGAATATTGGTTTCAATCATATCGACATCCAATCGTTCAAAGATTAACACATTAATCTATGCTTGTTGTTATCAAGGATCTATATTACACGAGAAGTGTGACCCTCAATGGTTCAGGTATATGCTAGCCGTGGGCTCACAACTCTTTTTGATTCGAACAACACAGTGTTCTTATACGAACTCCTCCCAAGAGTCCCGATTAGAGTAGAACTCATTTTACCTAATCCCCGATCAAATCGGTGCCCAACGAATCAAGATTGGCGTCTAGCAACTACGCATCATGGTTCCCTAGATACAAGTGAAGTGCCTGCAAGAACCTTATGATATAGTTAGCGTACAGTACGATCCTTTCGCAGCACATGTCCCGATTGAACTAGAGGCATTGGTTCACCGAGACCTCTTATAATGTTCAATAACCGTGCGAACGTTCTAGGTATTATAAATCCGTTCGTGTGCGACTTAGGGAAACACATTTCCCTAATCACCCCACTATCAACTCTGGCCAGAGATTCCTTGGATTATAAACCGTCAGAACACACAGGACATCCATGACCACTCAAGCGCTCGAATCCCCTACGACAGTGCACATACTTCACACTAGATTTCGGATTGCACGAACGTTGGCCCTTGGAGTGGTCCGCTGTGGGACTCACGGACAGGTCACGATACAATCGGTCCTCTAGTGAAGTCACGGTGATGTCTGGGTCTTAAGGACTAATGGTGTACAACTATATCTTAGAAACCTATTACTCGATGAATGAGAACCACTTATAGATTTCTAGGGCGAGGGAGTTCAGTGAACTCATCCAGTATGAGCACCCACTCAAGTATGCCGATGTCACAACACCGAGGACTGATGAGACGCAGTACACATACACTAAGTGCTAGTCTCAAATGGGAAAGGCCGGTATCCTCATTATTGGCGTAACCAATCGACTAGGAACAAGGTTTAACAGTTACATTACATTGCTGAGTTATCTCACGATTCTACTAGATCAACTCACAGTAATAGAGTAACTCGTTAGGACTATATCTATGCTGCTTGCATTGGATAACAGATATAGAATGCAAAATGAAATATTTTATTATTACGAACGAAAAACGATTGTTTTATTACAAGGATAAAGAGAAGGACCACAACCACAAGTTGGCTTGTTGGTCACCTACTCTAATATATATATATATATATATATATATACATACTAGTTAGTACCACGTGCATTGCAGATAGGGCAACCCTTTCTTTGTGCTTTTCTTTTGTCAATTTATTTGATGAAACGACATCGTTTCGCCACATTATGGAGAAATTTCGCTTTTCGTTTACTTGATTTAGGTGTTCTAAATAATGTGATTGTTAGCATGATTCTTCATTATTTATTGAGTTAGGTTAAACATGATGTGGTTTGTTACAATCAGTGGCGGATCTAGCCATGGTCTAGGGTGTGCAGTTGCACACCCTTGATTTTAAACAAATAATACCATTATACATAAGTTCACAAGAAAAGTAGTTGGTTGAGATGGTAAAGATGTTCATTCTTTATGTAATTGGTCCTGGGTTTGAACTCCTATTCTCTAAAAAGTTGATTTTTTTTCAAATCTTTACATTTTTCACCCTTTTTCTCTTTAAATATTTACACAATTCACCTAAAATTTTTAAATTGTAATTTCTTTTTCAAATATTTACATTTTTCACCCTTTTTCTCTTTAAATATTTACACAATTCACCTAAAATTTTTAAATTGTAAATTTTTGGTCCATTATTTTTATAAAGTGATATTTAAATTTTTTATTCTACAATTTAGCACCCTCTTGGCAAAAATTCTGGATCCGCCACTGGTTACAATGATAGGTTTATAAAATTATGAATTGGTGTGATATGTTCAAAGGCTCTTTATGTCATCTATAGTCAGTTATGAGATGGCACCAAGAGCTTTGTACTAAGGATGGTTGCATGAGACATCCTAGTGATTCTCCGCTTTGGCATGATTTTGATTGTCGACATTGTGCACGGGTGTCTTGTGATATGTGTTCGTTTTGCACGATTTTTGCTTATCATTTCTTCGAGTTTTGGTCTTCGTTCGTCCGAGTTTCGGCTTTATTTGTATATATTATTGCGTTTCTTGTTTTATTTCTTTTTTTAGGTTTTGTTAGCTTTTGTTGCCAAGTCGAAGCCATTTGGAAGCGAAACAATTTTTTTAAGCCGAGAAAGTGGTCATTAAGACCCAGATTGCGATCCAGGAACTTCGGATCGCGATCTGGATGCAAATTCCAGTAGCAAGCAAGTTCAGACCCAGATCGCGATCCAGGAAAGTTGGATCGCGATCTGGTGACAAATTCTAGTAGCACGTGATTTTGGGGCAGATCGCGATCCGCACTTCCTGGATCGCGATCTGGGATGGCGGTTCACGGTTTTTCGAGAAGCCAGATCGCGATCTGACTTTATTGGATCGCGATCTGGCACGATTTTCGAGGGCAGATATTTTCAAAAGCAAAGCTTATTGAGGAAGCTTTGCAATTTACTATAAATAGAAGCAAGCCCTCATTCTTCGTTCTTCTTCGACTTTTTACGGTTTTCGACAGTTCTTCGCGGGAATCATCAACGAGGGTTTCGACTTGGGTTTTTCTTACGCAATTTCTTTACGTTTTGTTCTTCATTTCCTTTGTACATTCTTTTGATACTATGTTTGTTATGAACTAAGAACATTTTCTTCTAGGGCAATGAAGCCTTTTATATATTGATTTCGATCGTCATTTCTGTTATCTATTTGTCGTGTTTCGATTTCGTTTATGTTTTCCTGTATTAAATGCTTCTGATTGTTTGATCAGCTCTCGGATTGATATTATATAGGAATGAACTCAAGAGAGGATTTCTTGTTTGAAGTTAGGAAAACCTAGCTCGGGGTGTGGAAACGGAGACGTGATGCACTTCGGGTAGCCCTTAAGGACTTGACCTAAATGCTCTCTTAATAGCAGGTTCTGAACGGAGACGTCGGACCTGTGGGTAGACTCTAACTACACTGGAGACGGGGGTTAGAGTACATTAGCGTCTGGGTTAATGAATAGGAATGTAGCATTAGATAACGGATTTGTAGATCGTTGTTGATTATACATAGGTGGATTTGGCCCTAGAAGTCCCCTTTAAATCGAAGTCCCCCCGCGTTGAGTTGTCGTTACTTTATTTACGTATATTCTATATTTGCATGTTTACGATCTTGCATGCTTTTAAATTAGGGTTTCTCACCTTTCCAAATATTTACGATCGGCTAGATAATATAACGATAATATAATTACACTACTCGGCATGTGAATCTACAAGGTCCCTGAGGATCGATATCCAGAACCACTGTTCTGCAAAATGCGATACTGTATACTTGCGGTAATTTATACGTGAGGAAAACGCGTATCACCTTGTGCGGGTCCGAATTGTTGGGTGAAATCGGCGTGAAGGGGAATGTAGTCTTGTGTGAGATTGGCACGTTCAATAATGGACAAGCCGTGAAGGATGCCGGTGGTACCGCCATGATTGGGATAAACGACGAGACCGGCGACTATAACACCGAACCCATACCGCACATACTCCTTGCAATGCTCGTCAATTACGACTCCGCACTAAAGATCAAAGCATACATAGAAGAAACTAATTCTTCGACGCCTACTTCAGCTATCTTGTTCGGAGGCACTGTTATTGGAGACAAAACTGCTCCAATGGTTACACTGTTCTCCTCTAAAGGTCCCAATTTGGTAAGCCCTGGAATTCTCAAACCCGACATTACACGCCCCGGTGCCAACATTCTCGCGGCTTCGCCTGTATCCATCGACAACAACATCAACAAAAAGACGGCGACTTTCAACATGATTTCGGGCACTTCAATGTCTTGCCCGCACCTACAGGGGCCGATTTAAGAGGTGGTCATATATGCCATGGACCACCCTAAATAATAAAAAAAAGTTTGCTTTAGTGGTAAAGATGCCCAAATATTTCGGAAAGGTCATGAGTTTGACTTACTGTATGATGTGAAAAAATTTGGTTCATTTTTTTTCCTCAATTTTTTAAGCCCATCTCCCTAAAAATACATTATATTATATATATATATTATTTAGTCCACCCGAAATTCATAATATACAAAAAAAGTCCTAAATTTTTTCTTCTCCTAATTATGCAACCAAAAAAGGTTCAATTGTTTTTGGTTCTTTTTTTTTTTGCCTAAATTTTTTTGAGACCCTCTTCCCAAAAATACATTATATTATACCCATCGAAGCGGGTAATATTGTCATCCCTACAAATAATGTCAACAACCTCAGTTATATATGATCGAGGATGTGCCATTCGAGAATTATGATCCACCAAACAACAATCAAAACGACCCTTACACATTTCCAGGTTATATCCTTGAGGACAAGGATATTTCGAGATGGCGGGAATGATACGTGAAATAATAACTTAGTATATTAGTTAGTGGAATATTTCAATAAAACTTATTTGTTTTAGATAAATTGCATGAATTTAGGAATTTAGTTGCACGTGTGATTGTGGTGTCTTCCATATTCTTAGTGGGTAGTTACATATTCAGTTATTGTAAACACTATTTATTAGGGTGAGAAAACCGTAGAAGGGGATATGAATTAATACAGAAACAATTCTTCTCTTTCATCTTCGGATTATCTCTAATTTCTTATCCTATTTTCTTAATTCCTCAAATTCTCGTTCCTAAAATCCGTGGAACATATCAGAATAGTAAGTGGCTTCTTCCTTTTTGTATGGACAAATTTGCCCTACAAAATATTTTTCACATATAGAATTTTAAGGACAACTGTATCATTTAATAAATGGGTTTTTCTACCATGAGATCTCAAGAACACGACTTATATGAGATACCCCCTTCAGATATCGTCAATTTTAAATTATTAATGAAATTTCAATTTTACCCTCTATATTTTAATACAATTTTAAATCTATATTTATTGTTGAATTAAAATTTATAAAGTCAATTATATCATTATTGGTAAAAATCATTAAACCACCCATCCAAAATTGCATCAACTTGAATTTGAACTTGTGACCATCTGAAAGCATACAAGAATAATTACCATTAAGACACAACAAATAATTGACAATAAACTAACAATACCGATATACATCACAAATCTACAATGTATAATTATTATAAAACTTATATAAATAATGTTAAATAAATTATTAATTCTCATATAATTATTATTATATATTAAAAATATCCCATACTAACAAATCTTTATATAATATAATTTAAAAATTTAAGGAAATGTTGATCAACTCGTGTACATTAAAAATGAATTTCGAAAGAATTTGAAGTTTGAATTGAATCGTAAATTTTAAGATTTAATTAAATCGTAATATTTGAATCAATTAAATCATGTGTTTTCAATTCAAAAACAATATTCAAAGATTTGATCGATTAAGCTCAACTCATTTCAATTCGTATACAATATTCAAATATTTGAATCGATTAAACTCATTTTTTTACAATAGCGTATTAATCAAACTATGTATAGTTAAAGTTTAGTATCTTTTTTAATTTAATTTTATCATAAAAAATAATAAAATTTAATTCGTAAACATCGTAAGATTTAATTGGTTCATGGTTAGATTCAATCTTACGATTTACAATTTGATTCTTACGATTTTACAAATTAAATTATTATTTTTTTGTTAAAAATGAATTAAAAGGATAGTAGACTATAATTATAAATAGTTAACTCAATTAATACGTTATTGTCAGTAGTTGAACTTAATCGATTCAAATTTTTGAATAATATTTACAAATTAAAAGGACTTGCGCTTAATTGATTTAAATCATACGCTTTAATTAATCTTATGGTTTGATTCTTACGTAATTTAGGAATTAGTTTTTTATGATAAAATTGAATTAAAATGTATTACACTTTAATTAATAATAGTTAATTTGATTAAGACATTCTTGTCAATAGTTGAGCGCGCTTAATCGATTCAAATATTTGAATAATGTTTAGGAATTGAAAGGACTTGAGCTTAATTGGTTCAAATATTACGCTTTGATAAAATATTACGATTTACGACTAGGTTCTTACATGTGTTAGGAATTAAATTTATTATTTTTTATGACAAAATTGAATTAAAAAGATATTAGACATTACTTATAAATAGTTAAAGGTTGCGGCTATATGCAAGACTAAAACCATTTGTGCAAGACCAAATTAAATTTTTCAATGTATAAATACTATAATACCCTTACTTGTTAAAAAAATAAAAAATTCAAAAACACAAAAAACC
>NW_012193220.1:238178-269080 GCF_000504015.1 Erythranthe guttata
GAAAAAAAAAAAAAAAGGATTGTTCAAAATTATTTTCAGACGGCAGCGTCAGCAGCTACGGTGGAGTACGTACGCTAATCCGCGATGTTATATCGAACCCATAATCTTGCTGCAGAAATACGGCGTTATGCCACATAACGGCGCGCATCCTGCGTATATATTCCCGTGCCTAATTAGTGAGTATGTTTGCCAACCTACTCCAAGGCTTGTACCAACTAGGATATTCACAATCTGCCCAACACAATTATTTATCAAATTAATTCTTTTTAATGCAATCTAATTTCACAATTAAAAAAAATTAAATTAAATTAAGATGATTTTATAATTACCACATCTAGTACAATAACAGTTTTCCATAGCTGACTTCCAGAAGGTATTGCCATGACTAGACCATTGTATAACCATCCAATGCAGTTCACAACAAGACAAAACCTATCTCAACCCAAAATTGAAATAATTTGAATAAGAAATACAAATTAATAACTATAATAATAAATGGTATGAGCCAACTTTATTTTTATTAATTAATCCACCCAAAACATAAATTAATGCAAAAAAAATAAAATCATAACAAATATTTTTTTCTTTACCTATTTTCTAATTTTATTCTATTTTATGCACCAAAAAAAAAATGCTTGCATTTTTTCTAGGGCACTGCCCCTTAACCCAAGAAATTAGATTTTACACCTAGTTATTTATACTTGGTGGATTTGAAAATTAGATTCTACAAATATTTACACACACTCATGCGTATGTGGACTTAGTGGATAGTTATTTAATCAAATCTACTGTTCGAATCCACCCGGTGTAAATAATCAGACGTAACATCTAACTCCCCCGAACCCCAAAAATTTAAGCCCAACTTGTAACAAAATCCGGAACTCGCCATCTGGTATAGTAAACAAAGAGAGAGAGAGAGAGAAACTTACAAGAAACCATTCCAATCGATGTATTTGACTTTGACCTTGATAGAATTTTGAACTTGAACCGTTTGATTGCTTAAAAACATGACAATGGACGCAATCAAGAAAGAGACAACAGCTAGTACTCTCAGTACAATTGTCTTCACAGGTTTTGCCATTGATTTCCCTTAATCTGCGTAGTATAACCGTGTAAAAAATAACAGAAAAATTATTAATATTTTTTATTAGTAAACAGAAAACCGAAATTCAAGGAATGGTTAGTGAATTATTGAATTACCAAAATAATAATACAATATCTTCAAAAAAAAAAATTTTAAATAACTACTTAACAAAAGTGATACTGTACTATAATATTAAAATACATAAAAATTACAGTATTGTATTCATTATTTTACAGAATTTATGGAAGAACACCATTTCTTGTGCGTGCTTGTTCTACAATAATAATTAAAAAACATATTAGAAAACCACCTGTAGTTGGAGCTCTCACTACGCTTACACACGGATTTTTTTTTTTTTTTTTTTGAAATTGTTTTCATGGTACACTCTATATATAAATAAGATTAAAAATAATGAAGGCTAACAAACAAAAAAAAGAAAGCCATGATGCGATGTAAAAGAATGTATGTGTGGTTTACCTCTCAGAATTTGTGCCAGTTGTAGATGACACTATTACGATGGAATATGAATGAAAAATGGTTAGGGCAGCAATTAATTTAATGGGTATTTAAATAAAAAAATTAGGTTTTGTTTAGATGGAAGTTTTTTGTTTTGTACCAATCGGTAAGCAAGGAAACTGCCATCCAATGTAAATCAACTTTTCAGTCGAGAGATCCTTTCTCTCATTTTAACCCCTTTTCCTTATATGCAATTTCATTTTTGTTTTTCTTCTACTGCCCCGGCCTTTTAATACGAAACGGCGTCGTTCTTTTCTTTTTCTTGTTCTTCCCAAGCAGCTTGACGACGACGATGTGTGCGACGTCGTTTCAGCGCCGCGGCTCCACAACTGGCACCGTTCGCCGCCAACATCACTTCACTTCCCACCTCTTTTTTTTGGAGACGCCTCCCTTTTCGACATATATATTTTCTCAATTCGAATTTATATAACTCTTCATACAAATCATGTGTCTTGTATGTTGTGTTTATCTATTTTTTCTTCAACTTTTATGACATAAATATGCTGTTCAGGATAAAGTTTTGAAAAGTACGAAATCAAAAACCTAATTTTTGACTTTTATGATCCAGGTGGTGATATTAGCTTCATATATATGTTTGTTGTGGAGAAATTATTTAAAAGAACGTCATATATACAAAATATTTTTTTTCCTTAGCTTCATATATTTCAGCTTCCATGTGCTTATTAAATCAGACTATTTTTGGCTACGCGGTACTACATATACTAAGTGTCTTATATTTTAGGTGTTGAGCATCGTATGTAAATATTGTTTTGAAAGCAAACTGTATCATCACTGTATGCATGTCCTTCCTTATTTGTGTTTGTGATTTTCAGTTTACAATTTACTCCTCTGGATTATGCTCTCGCTCGTTACTCACCATATGTTATATATATATATATATATATATATATATATATATATATATATATATATATATATATATATATATATATATATATATATATATATATATATCAATTTACTCCTCGGATAGTTTCTTGTGAAAACACCAAATTAAAACCCCTTTTCATGTAGAGAAAAATACCATTTAAAATCTCTACTCCCTTCCTCTTTTGTCGTATTTTAGTCTCAGTTATTTGTTTGAGTGAAGAAATTAAGCAACATGTTCAAACACTAAGGAAAATACCATACAAATCTTGTTTCTGCTTTGCTTTAGCACTTGGAGAATTAATATATGGCCTTGATTTAAAGCTCCTCTTCTGCGAAAAAAAGCATCCAGCGGTTGTGAGTGTCGGTTTCGGTTATCTCCTAACACAATTTCTGTTAGACTATGTTTAATTAATGTTAAAACACGTTTTGTTAATATTGGGATGTTTTATATTTGTTAGGACATATTTTATGTATATTATCACTTATTTTATTTGTGTTACGGATTGTTTTCTAAATAGTAAGTACTAAATATATTTATTTTACAATACATGTAAAATCTTACGATGTTACTGTTGAGTGTAGATTTTACACTCAATACGTTTACTTTACGTGGATCTTTTGTTTAGATTTAATTATATTTGTGCTTTAATTGATTGATTTTGTGTTTTATAGGTAAAAAACGAGAATTAGGTGTCCATGAAGGAAAAAAGATCAAAAAGAAAGGAAAAAAGTTGCAAATAAGGAAACAAATCAAATTGGAAGAAGGAATCCCGCCACAGCATTGACAGTGTCCACCATTTCGAGGATATCTCTCTCATACGAACTCCGAATTAGGTGATTTTGACGGCATTGGAAAGCTAATTTCAAGGGCTACAATTCTTATTTTCCTTAATATTCCAAAATTCGGACTCCAACATGGCACAAATCGACGAACAAATCCTGGTGGGGGAAAGTGACGGAAATTGATTCCTATTAGGTTTCCACTACTTCCTTATCAAGAAAAGCCTATAAAAGCAACAAGTCTCTACACCATAAGCACGAAATTTTACACCACAAAAAGCGAAGAACGAGGATCAACGAAGACTCAAGCATAGTTTTTCTTATTTCTTTTATTTATTCTATTTTTTATCATAAGAATTACGAGTAGCTAAGTTTTTATTCTAGGATTTTATTGGAACCCTATGTGGTAATTCGAACCTCTTTTTCGACTTTTATGCAAGTTTAATTCTTCGATTATTTCTTCTATCTTGATCTTATTTAGCGCATGAACGTAGCTAACTTATGTTGCTTTTGGTTATTGTTAGAATTGATTGACAGATCGTTTTAATAATTAGAACAGGGATAGGAGAGCCTTCGAGTAGTTTTCACCGGATGAGTGTGTTAATTGCATGTATTATCGTAGACATACAGATAATACCTTAGGTAGCCGTTTACGAGACTTGTTATTTAATGCTTTATTTATACTAGGTTTGCATAGACATATAGTGAATCTTTTATGAATAATAGGCTTATAACGCAGCGACAGCTGGTTATGAGTAATTTCGTGTCTTGGGTTAATAATCGGGAATCGTAACTTGCATGATAGGAGATTAATTGGGTGAAGAATTATCGCATAGGGGGAAGATAAAATCCTAGATCCGTTTTATATTGATATTTTCTCGTGATTAATTGCTTTCTTAATTATTTTAATTTAATTAGTTAATTAATTTGACAACCTTGCGTAGGCTGGATAAAAATCACAATTGTTAGGATTTGGTACTTAGGATTAAATAATTTGCGTATTCCCTGTGGGATCGACATCCAACTCTCACGAGTCTACTTTACTACTTGTTTGCGATACGTACACTTGCGTGTTAAAACACGTTTTGTTAATGTTGGGATGTTTTATATTTGTTAGGACATATTTTATGTATATTATCACTTATTTTATTTGTGTTACGGATTGTTTTCTAAATAGTAAGTACTAAATATATTTATTTTACAATACATGTAAAATCTTACGATGTTACGATCTGATTTTACGTTTCCGATTTTACTACCCGTCTACGATTTCACTTAAAATCCCGATTTTGACTACCTTGATTCACTCTATTTTCGTCCTCCTCTTCTTCTCAACCTCTTTTTTTTGCTTCCAAGTTGCCAGTTTTTATGCTCGCTTGCCCCGTGTTATTCTCCACTTATCTTTCATGATTTCTTTGCAGAGGAGGTATGCCCTTTGCAGGTTGCAATTCGAGGTTCCAACATCCACCGTCAAGTTACAGGACAATTCAAGAGGCATGCCCGTGACAAGGTGCGTTTACGATTTGTTCGGTCAAACTTTTCCCTGTTATTGATATTTAAATTTCTTTTTACGGATTGGATTGGTTTTATTGACGTTTTGTTAATCACTTTATGTTTTTCTACCTTTCTGAATTCCTTTATTATTTGTTGGTAGAATTAAATTAAGGGCTACTGATATTTTACACTATTTTCTTTTAGATTTGGCATTTGCCGCATCAATACTATATTACTATTATATTGATGTTTCTTTTTGGCATTTATTTTTTATAGCCGCTTTTATTCGGACGACTGAATTCTGAGATGGAGATGGGTTCGGCCACGTCTGTTGATGGCGCTACTCTGATGAGTAGCTTTGCGCGTCCGACGACTTCGTCAGCCGTTGGAGTTGTTTATATTTGTTTGAGTTTTGCCTCTTATATTTCTATTTTTTTCTTACGATTTATTTTGGTTCGTTTAGGTTTTCGTCTTTGTTTTGCTTATTTGAATTTAACGCCTTTTTGCTATTTAGATGTTTGTCTGAGTCCCGGTGAAGGAAAAAATTGGGGGAGCTTGTTCGAGTGCCAGGAGCTGGGATTCTCATTAACTTAATGACTTCTTGTCTCTGTTACTCTATGTGCTTTATTTTTTATCGAATCTATTTTTATCAGTTCCGAGATTAGGGATGTTTATTGTGCTCAAAATTTTGTTTATGTTTTTTTTTCAAAATTGGGATGCCGATGCCAACAGGTTTGCTCTGATTCAATTTTTCTCCACATCACTTTTTTCTTTCTGTTTGCTTTAATCTGGCCCCATAAAATGCGTCTATAATTCTTGAATTCCATACGTGTTTCTTGGCTCCTTGTTGAATATTTTTAGCGGTGGCGGGTCAAGCCCTTGACCGGCGCCAGCTCTTCGCCCCCATCTGGATGCATATGGGCTCAACTTTCACTTTTGAGTATCAATTCATAAAAACGCAGAATCGATGCATGTTTATTGTTTTCTGTGGTTTATATAAGAAGTTTATTATTTGTTTGTGTTTACCTTTTCATTTGTCATAGGTTGCTGATAGAGTTTAGGCCTTTTTTAGTTGTGCGGGATTTTTACAGAAATTTTGGACTGATATACATTTATTTATCTTTGGATGTCTGTAATTTTAAATTTGTATTAAAATTCTAAGTTGAAATTTTTGAACCCTTTTTTCTCCTTTCATTTGTTGTGGAACGCACAAGAGAATTTCCAAAGGGAGAAAAGAGGCACGAAAAAAAACGCGAGTATTTATTCTTTTAAGGCATACTACGTCGTCCAGTTAGAGAGGTTTGGAAGTTGTCTGCTTTGCACAATGGTCCATTACAAGACAAATTCCTGCAGTACCCCTTCACTAACTTCGTATCTAAAAAAGGCCACAGCTATATTTATTTCTTTATTTCAAACTTTAGGCTACTGGTTTCATAAATGTATCTATTATCGTTATGAGAGATCCCCTTTGGTGTCAAATTTGCAATTTGGGTGGGGGCATGAATGAATAAATTGAACCATAAGATTTATTTTACTAATCGACTCCAACGTGGATCTCTCTTGCAATATCCGAAAATATCCGCCACCAACGCAGCATGCTTCGACTCCTCCTCGGCTGTAATTGCGTGTGACTCGTTTACGAAAATTCGCAATACCGAGCTTAAAATCTCATGATTCACTATTCAAATTTTACGATTTAATTCATTCATACCTATGTCGATTCAAATGTTAAAATAAATCTTATATATCAACAAATCGATCAAATTTTACGATTTATGATTTAAGAAAACTTTGATTTATTATATTCTTTATAATAAACTTGGGATAATTACAATTTTAGTCCCTATATTATATACCATTGTTAATTTTGGGCCTTAAATCGGAAATGCCTTCCAAGTGGGGATCAATTTGTAATTTATGGAAATCCAACCTCTTGGCTGAAACAGTTCTGAAAATTGCAGAATAACCGCTATACTTACTCCATCTTCCTAGCCGCTCTACCCAAATTGCAAATTTGACCCCAAAGTGGATCTCTCTTGCAATATCAGAAATATCCACAACCAACGCAACATGCTTCAATTCATCTTAAGCTATAATCGCGTGTAACTCATTTACGAAAATTCGCAATACCAAGCTTAAAATCTTATGATTTACGATTCAAATCTTACGATTCAATTCATGCATACCTATGTCGCATGCTTCGACTCCTCCTGAGCTGTAATCGCGTGTGACTCATTTACGAAAATTCGCAACACCTAGCTAAAAATCTTATGATTTACGATTCGAATCCTACGATTTAATTCATTCATACCTATGTCGATTCAAATGTTTAAATAAGTCTTAAATATCAACAAATCGATAAAACTTTATGATTTACGATTTAAGAAAACTTTAATTTATTATATTATTTATAATAAACTTGGGATAATTACAATTTTGGTCTCTATATTATATATCATTTTTAATTTTGGTCCTTCAACCGGAAATGCCGCCCACGTGGGGGTCAATTTGTAATTTCTGGAAATCCACCTCCCTGCCTAAAAAGTTCCGAAAATAAATCTTAAATATCAACAAATCGATAAAAAATTTATGATTTACGATCTAAGAAAACTTTAATTTATTATATTATTTATAATAAACTTGGGATAATTACAATTTTGGTCTCTATATTATATATCATTTTTTTAATTTTGGTCCTTCAACCGGAAATGCCGCCCAAGTGGGGGTCAATTTCTAATTTATGGAAATCCACCTCCCTGCCTGAAATGTTCTGAAAGTAAATCTTAAATAACAACAAATCGATCAAATTACAATTTTTGTCTCTATATTATATATCATTTTTTTAAGGGGAAAGTACAGTTTGCACCCCTGAACTATGGGGCTTGTCACAAACACCCCCTTAAACTACAAAACGTAGCAAAATGGTCCCTCCGTTTTCAACCCGTTTGTGTGTGATGATGTGTCAAGTTGACTTTTTTGATTCTTAATTAATTTTGAGTCTGCATCATTTTCTTGACGTTTTTACCCCCCCCCCTCTCTCTCTCTCTCTCTCTCTCTCTCTCTCTCTCTCTATATATATATATATATATATATATATATATATATATATATATATATATATATATATAATATCATTAACAAATTAAACCAGAAAATGAATTTTAAATGACTACCAATCATCCAGTACTGTAATAATACATATATTATTAGTACTGTAAAAAGAAAATGAGTTTTTACACTAAACTAAATTAAACCAGAAAATGAATTTTAAAAAATCGTAAAAATTTGCAGAGAAATAGAAGAAATTACAAAAATTGAATTTTGGGCATTTAGAATTCATTCAAACACAACAACCCTCTGCTTCCAAATCTTCCTACCACTGACCTTAAATTGCTTTAGTAATTATGAATTAATCCCCAAGTGTTGGGAGAAATCGTGGACCCCAAATTGTTGGGTGGTCTACGATAAATCCCTTCGTCTTCGTCGGTCCACAAGCACCGAAAAAGCTTGTGGAATTCGTCGGGTGGGATGCGTTTCTTGGCGACGATGGGTTTATGTTGATCATTTTCTTATTGTTGTAGTCTGTTGTGGGGATCGGAGAAGACGGCGGTGACTTGGGCGGCAGAGACAACGGTGACAGCGGCGAGGCTGAATCGTCTTCGATTAGAACATTCTTCATCATCTCCATCGACGAGGTCTTCATTATTGAAGAGGCCATACATTTAAGTATTTCCTGATTTGACACCGAGTTGGGCTAATTGGTCGGATTTGAGTGAAGCTCTTCAAATGGGTGGAAATAGAGAGAGAGAAAGAATAGGAGAGAGAGAGGGGGCGGGCATCACCTGCAAATGAAAAAAGAAAGAATAAGAGAGAGAGAGAAAAGAGAGAGAAAGAATAGGAGAGAGAGAGAGAGAAGAGAGAGAAAGAATAGGAGAGAGGGAAGTGGTTGTTGACTTGGTCCAATTTAGTAAGCAAAATTTGAGGGTAATTAAGTAAATGTACAATAAAACTAACGGTGTTAATTTTGTTAACGTTGACCTTAAATGACAGGGGTCGTTTTGGTACGTTTCGTAGTTCAGGGGGTGCTTGCGACAAGCCCTATAGTTCAGGGGTGCAAACTGTACTTTCCCCTTTTTTTAATTTTGGTCCTTCAACCGGAAATGCCGCCCAAGTGGGGGTCAATTTGTAATTTTTGGAAATCGACCTCCCTGCCTGAAAAGTTCTGAAAATAAATCATAAATAACAACAAATCGATCAAATTTTATGATTTACAATTTAAGAAAACTTTATTTATTATATTATTTATAGTAAACTTGAGATAATTACAATTTTTATCCCTATATTATATACCATTTTTAGATTTGATCCTTCAACCAGAAATGCCCCCAAGTGGGGGTCAATTTTTAATTTCTGGAAATCCACCTCCCTGGCTGAAACAGTTTTGAAAATTGCAGAATCACCCATATACTTACTCCATCTTCCCACCATGTCACGGCCCGCCAGTTTGGCCCAACCCTTTGCTAGTTTCTCTTGGGATGGGAGGTTAAGAAGCCCAAAACTTAGCACAAATAGGGTAAGGCCCAAGTTGGCTCAAATGTATAGAGATAGGTAGAGATTCTTGGAGGATTCTAGAAAGCTTTCTAAAACCCTCCCTTGTAAATATTTTGTAGGAATATTATGGAGTGTTCTAGTGAACAACTCCTAGCCGTTAGATCAAATAGATCTCCGCCGTCCATTAAGGAGGTGGCCTAGTATAAATAGGAGTAGAGTCCTCATTCGTAATTGTTAAGTGTATATTTTTACACTTTATCGTATCTTTTTATTTGAGCTTTTGGTGTGATTTAATGATAATTGGTGCTTAAAAAGTTGATTTATTGCATTTTAGGTATAAATTGAAGAATTGGAAAAGTTTGGGGTCAAAATGCAAATTTGGAGAAAATATGGGCCAAAAGTGAAATAATCAAAAATATGCTGAAAATTGGCTGAAAACAGGCCCGCACGGCCGTGCCAAAATAAGCCTATTTTTGGCACGGCCGTGCCAAATGCTGAATTTGGGCAGAAGGTTTCGGCGATTCTCGCGCGGCCGTGCGAGAATTGCACTGATTTTCGCGCGGCCGTGCCAAATCACGCTGGAGACAATTTTGGAGTTTTAAACACACAAGGAAACCTAGAATAATCCACCAAGTTGGAAAATCTATTTAAGCTCAAACCAAGCACGAATCAGATAACTTTTGACACAACCTTGGAGCGAGAGGAGCGAGAGAACGAAGAATCGAAGACGGAGAATTAACAACTCTTCATCATAATTCTTCTTTCACCTATCTTTTCTTAATCTATGACTTTTATTACTTTTATTATGTTTTTCGTTATGAGTAGCTAAGTTTCTAATCTAGGATTTTGTTGGAACCCTATGTGGGGATTGTGAACCCGTTTTCTTGAGATTATGCAATTATGATTTTATGATTATTTCTTATACTTGTTATGATTGTTAGTGCATGAACTTGATCAATTTATGTGCTTTATCTGTGATTATTGGGATTGACTCGACAGAGCTATTTTGATAATTAGACGGTAAGTATAAGAGCCTTCGAGTAGTTTTCACCGGATGAGTGTGTCAATTGCATGTGGTGTCGTAGACATACAGATATCACCTTAGGTAGCCATTTACGAGACTTGTTAGTTAATGTTTTATTTATAATTGGTTTGCATAGACATATAGTGAACCGTTTATGAATAAAAGACTCATAATACACGCGACAGCGGGTTATGAGTAAATTAGTGTCTCGGGTTAATAATCATGAATCATATATTTCATAATTGAGGGGTTTTGGGTGAGCAATTCTTGCATAGGGGGAAGATAAAATCCTAGGTCCGTTTTTATTGATATTTTCTCGTGTTTAATTGCTTTGATAATTAGTTTAATTGTTTAATTGATTTTAATTGACAAACTTGCGTAGGCTGGATAAAAATCATAGTTGTTAGAATTTGGTACTTAGGATTAGATAATTTGAGTATTCCCTGTGGGATCGACATCCGACTCTCACGAGTCCACTTTTACTACTTGTTTGCGATACGTGCACTTGCGTGTTAGGTATTTAGCTCCCAACAAGTTTTTGGCGCCGTTGCCGGGGAATACGGCTAAATTATCTATTTATTCTAATATCAAATTTGAGCAATTTTTCTTACTTCAGCCATTTAATTTTTATTTTTATTTTTATTTTTATTTTTTATTTTTTGTTGTTTTTGTTTCATGTCTGGTTACAATGTTCGGGCACCTCAAACGGGATATGAATGGCTTCCATCTGACGAATACCTTCAAAACACCTATGATATGCCTCCGTTTTGTTTAGCATGTGGTGGAAATCATTATTCCGATCAATGTTGGGGATCACCAACAACGACGAATTTCGTCGAAATTACCAACAGAGGTTATTGGAACACTTACAGCAACACATGCGAGCAAAGCTTTCAGGACCAAGATTTGAACGAGTTTCAACATAGAGAGCCACAATTTGATGATCTTCAAAATTATTATCCATTGCAGCAACAAACCACTAATCACCAACCTGATTTGGTATCCTTCATTGGCGAATTCATGAAGTCCACTCAAGCATCATTTCGAAACATGGAGATACAATGATGACACTCAAATTAAAACCTGAGTCGCTTGAAAATATTCCAGACGAAATCGGCAATGGTTATATCAAAGAAAATTTGGGTGAAGTCTGCGGTGAGAAACAATTTCCATGTCCAGAAAATAGTGTCGATATGCGAGAAATAGAAATTACGAAGACACTTGAACATGATGAATTTGAGAAGGCAATCGAGCTAAACCACGAAGATACCTCAGAACAAGAGAAGAAGGAGATGGATGTAATGATTGAAGATATTCTAGTTGTGGACCATGTCATTGATCTAAATGTGGATTTGAAGACATCAATAGTGGTCGATGAGAAAGCTAATGTATTTGAGGTGGAGCTTATACGTAGACTGGAGATTTTTGTATACCGATTTGAGGGAGCGGCCGATGAACATCCTATCTTGGCTTCGTACCGATTGATTACCACAAAAAAATACTACAAGCTAAGGTGTATCCTAACATTTTGCAATGCTATCCATGCCTTGGTGGAAATTGAAGTGATAGAGATCATGGGTGGATGCGCAATCTACAAGGCTTTGGATTGGACATAACAATTTCAAGAAGAAAAGTCTGGCTGAAGACTTAAAACTTAGCGCTTCTCGGGAGGCACCCCGAGCATTTATAGATTTCGTATTTTTCTTTATTTTTATTTTTCTCAGTATTTGTGCATGCACAAACTAATAATTTAATCTTGTTTTAATTTTCAGGTCGAAAATCAAACACTAAGGGATCGGCGTTAAAGGTCGAGCAAACGAACATCAAAGAGTGCATCCCTTGGAAAGAGCTTTCGACTAATTCAGGTGTATTCTATCCTTAAACTCCGTGTTAATTACATTGAGGGCAATGTAAATTTAAAGTTTGGGGGTGGAAAATTACTTGTTTTTATGTGCTTTAATTTTTTTTTTTAGTTTGCATGCCTTTTTTTTTGTTTAGTTGTTTTGGTTTATTTATTGCTTTTGAGAAAAAAAAATAAAAAAAAATTGCTTGAGATAAATGCTTCGATGAATCATGATGATGAAATATGGTCGATGTTTAATGATGAAATTGCTTGTTTTATCTTGATTTTGATTGAATTTTGGTGAGCTTTTGATTCAAAGTGTCGTAAGAAGGAGTCATTGTTAGGATCTCGAATTATGCGTTGCTTTGGTTGAAATTTTTGTGTTTTAAAATTAGAGTTAATTTATGTTATATCATATGCTATTCGGTTTTAGAACTTGTCTTATGAATTTACAAAGTGAAATATTAAACTGTTAAGCAATTTGGGAAGTGATTTGGGCCATCTTTGAACCGTTTGAGCCTTTCAAGCCTACCTTTAAATTTTTATCATTCGAACCTTGATTGAGCCTTGGAGAAACGATGTTCTTTCTTTTAGCCAATGTGTATAAGGTAGAATAAGTGGAGATTTGTGAAAAATTAACCCTTGGAGTTCGGTCGAATTTTTTTTTATAAGGTCCTTCTTCTTCTTCGAAAAAAAAAACAAAAAAAAAATATAAAAAAAATAAGAAAAAAAAAAGAGAAAGAAAAAGAAGAAGAAGAGACTAGAAGGGGAAGTTAGGACTAGTTGTTGAATTGTTTTGAAAGCTCGATCCATTGTCTTAAGAGCAAAAGTGGAGACTTTTGAACTCTTAAGAATCGAGTTTATTAAAGTCCTTAGAGGTGAATTCATTGTTTCAAACGCCTATCTATCAAAATTTGGCGTAATCATCTCAATTCAAGAAGCATAGCCACCTATACCCATATCTCCTACCTCGAACCAAAAAACCCAACAATTGAAAGCCAAAAAGTCCCAATGATCCCAATAGCTCAATTATTTGATACTAGCCGAGTAAAGAAATTTGGTGAGTATTTGGAGTTGAATATTAATATGTAAGTATAAATTTTCTTCATTTTTAATTTACAAATATGGGATACTTGAAGCGATAGCATGGTTTGTGGTTTTTGGGAATGGTGAGTGAATACGTATCTTTGAATTACGAGCTTGTAAATTTTTGAGAATTGTCATGATAATTGCAAGTTCTGAAAAAAAATGAAAGTTGACCATTAATCTATGTGATGAGAGGCATTTGTTGAGAGTGTTGCTGTGAAAGTTGCTAGTTTTTGCTTGAGGACAACCAAAAGATCAAGTTTGGGGGTGTGTTAAGTGTATATTTTTACACTTTATCGTATCTTTTTATTTGAGCTTTTGGTGTGATTTAATGATAATTGGTGCTTAAAAAGTTGATTTATTGCATTTTAGGTATAAATTAAAGAATTGGAAAAGTTTGGGGTCAAAATGCAAATTTGGAGAAACTATGGGCCAAAAGTGAAATAATCAAAAATATGCTGAAAATTGGCTGAAAACAGGCCCGCACGGCCGTGCCAAAATTAGCCTATTTTTGGCAGGGCCGTGCCAAATGCTGAATTTGGGCAGAAGGTTTCGGCGATTCTCGCGCGGCCGTGCGAGAATTGCACTGATTTTCGCGCGGCCGTGCCAAATCACGCTGGAGACAATTTTGGAGTTTTAAACACACAAGGAAACCTAGAAACATCTACCAAGTTGGAACATCTATTTAAGCTCAAACCAAGCACGAATCAAAGAACTTTTGACACAACCTTAGAGCGAGAGGAGCGAGAGAACGAAGAATCGAAGACGGAGAATTGACAACTCTTCATCATAATTCTTCTTTCACCTATCTTTTCTTAATCTATGACACATATTACTTTTATTATGTTTTTCGTTATGAGTAGCTAAGTTTCTAATCTAGGATTTTGTTGGAACCCTATGTGGGGATTGTGAACCCGTTTTCTTGAGATTATGCAATTATGATTTTATGATTATTTCTTATACTTGTTATGATTGTTAGTGCATGAACTTGATCAATTTATGTGCTTTATCTGTGATTATTGGGATTGACTCGACAGAGCTATTTTGATAATTAGACGGTAAGTATAAGAGCCTTCGAGTAGTTTTCACCGGATGAGTGTGTCAATTGCATGTGGTGTCGTAGACATACAGATATCACCTTAGGTAGCCATTTACGAGACTTGTTAGTTAATGCTTTATTTATAATTGGTTTGCATAGACATATAGTGAACCGTTTATGAATAAAAGACTCATAATACACGCGACAGCGGGTTATGAGTAAATTAGTGTCTCGGGTTAATAATCATGAATCATATATTTCATAATTGAGGGGTTTTGGGTGAGCAATTCTTGCATAGGGGGAAGATAAAATCCTAGGTCCGTTTTTATTGATATTTTCTCGTGTTTAATTGCTTTGATAATTAGTTTAATTGTTTAATTGATTTTAATTGACAAACTTGCGTAGGCTGGATAAAAATCATAGTTTTTAGAATTTGGTACTTAGGATTAGATAATTTGAGTATTCCCTGTGGGATCGACATCCGACTCTCACGAGTCCACTTTTACTACTTGTTTGCGATACGTGCACTTGCGTGTTAGGTATTTAGCTCCCAACAAGTTTTTGGCGCCGTTGCCGGGGAATACGGCTAAATTATCTATTTATTCTAATATCAAATTTGAGCAATTTTTCTTACTTCAGCCATTTAATTTTTATTTTTATTTTTATTTTTATTTTTTATTTTTTGTTGTTTTTGTTTCATGTCTGGTTACAATGTTCGGGCACCTCAAACGGGATATGAATGGCTTCCATCTGACGAATACCTTCAAAACACCTATGATATGCCTCCGTTTTGTTTAGCATGTGGTGGAAATCATTATTCCGATCAATGTTGGGGATCACCAACAACGACGAATTTCGTCGAAATTACCAACAGAGGTTATTGGAACACTTACAGCAACACATGCGAGCAAAGCTTTCAGGACCAAGATTTGAACGAGTTTCAACATAGAGAGCCACAATTTGATGATCTTCAAAATTATTATCCATTGCAGCAACAAACCACTAATCACCAACCTGATTTGGTATCCTTCATTGGCGAATTCATGAAGTCCACTCAAGCATCATTTCGAAACATGGAGATACAATGATGACACTCAAATTAAAACCTGAGTCGCTTGAAAATATTCCAGACGAAATCGGCAATGGTTATATCAAAGAAAATTTGGGTGAAGTCTGCGGTGAGAAACAATTTCCATGTCCAGAAAATAGTGTCGATATGCGAGAAATAGAAATTACGAAGACACTTGAACATGATGAATTTGAGAAGGCAATCGAGCTAAACCACGAAGATACCTCAGAACAAGAGAAGAAGGAGATGGATGTAATGATTGAAGATATTCTAGTTGTGGACCATGTCATTGATCTAAATGTGGATTTGAAGACATCAATAGTGGTCGATGAGAAAGCTAATGTATTTGAGGTGGAGCTTATACGTAGACTGGAGATTTTTGTATACCGATTTGAGGGAGCGGCCGATGAACATCCTATCTTGGCTTCGTACCGATTGATTACCACAAAAAAATACTACAAGCTAAGGTGTATCCTAACATTTTGCAATGCTATCCATGCCTTGGTGGAAATTGAAGTGATAGAGATCATGGGTGGATGCGCAATCTACAAGGCTTTGGATTGGACATAACAATTTCAAGAAGAAAAGTCTGGCTGAAGACTTAAAACTTAGCGCTTCTCGGGAGGCACCCCGAGCATTTATAGATTTCGTATTTTTCTTTATTTTTATTTTTCTCAGTATTTGTGCATGCACAAACTAATAATTTAATCTTGTTTTAATTTTCAGGTCGAAAATCAAACACTAAGGGATCGGCGTTAAAGGTCGAGCAAACGAACATCAAAGAGTGCATCCCTTGGAAAGAGCTTTCGACTAATTCAGGTGTATTCTATCCTTAAACTCCGTGTTAATTACATTGAGGGCAATGTAAATTTAAAGTTTGGGGGTGGAAAATTACTTGTTTTTATGTGCTTTAATTTTTTTTTTTAGTTTGCATGCCTTTTTTTTTGTTTAGTTGTTTTGGTTTATTTATTGCTTTTGAGAAAAAAAAATAAAAAAAAATTGCTTGAGATAAATGCTTCGATGAATCATGATGATGAAATATGGTCGATGTTTAATGATGAAATTGCTTGTTTTATCTTGATTTTGATTGAATTTTGGTGAGCTTTTGATTCAAAGTGTCGTAAGAAGGAGTCATTGTTAGGATCTCGAATTATGCGTTGCTTTGGTTGAAATTTTTGTGTTTTAAAATTAGAGTTAATTTATGTTATATCATATGCTATTCGGTTTTAGAACTTGTCTTATGAATTTACAAAGTGAAATATTAAACTGTTAAGCAATTTGGGAAGTGATTTGGGCCATCTTTGAACCGTTTGAGCCTTTCAAGCCTACCTTTAAATTTTTATCATTCGAACCTTGATTGAGCCTTGGAGAAACGATGTTCTTTCTTTTAGCCAATGTGTATAAGGTAGAATAAGTGGAGATTTGTGAAAAATTAACCCTTGGAGTTCGGTCGAATTTTTTTTTATAAGGTCCTTCTTCTTCTTCGAAAAAAAAAAACAAAAAAAAATATAAAAAAAATAAGAAAAAAAAAAAGAGAAAGAAAAAGAAGAAGAAGAGACTAGAAGGGGAAGTTAGGACTAGTTGTTGAATTGTTTTGAAAGCTCGATCCATTGTCTTAAGAGCAAAAGTGGAGACTTTTGAACTCTTAAGAATCGAGTTTATTAAAGTCCTTAGAGGTGAATTCATTGTTTCAAACGCCTATCTATCAAAATTTGGCGTAATCATCTCAATTCAAGAAGCATAGCCACCTATACCCATATCTCCTACCTCGAACCAAAAAACCCAACAATTGAAAGCCAAAAAGTCCCAATGATCCCAGTAGCTCAATTATTTGATACTAGCCGAGTAAAGAAATTTGGTGAGTATTTGGAGTTGAATATTAATATGTAAGTATAAATTTTCTTCATTTTTAATTTACAAATATGGGATACTTGAAGCGATAGCATGGTTTGTGGTTTTTGGGAATGGTGAGTGAATACGTATCTTTGAATTACGAGCTTGTAAATTTTTGAGAATTGTCATGATAATTGCAAGTTCTGAAAAAAAATGAAAGTTGACCATTAATCTATGTGATGAGAGGCATTTGTTGAGAGTGTTGCTGTGAAAGTTGCTAGTTTTTGCTTGAGGACAACCAAAAGATCAAGTTTGGGGGTGTGTTAAGTGTATATTTTTACACTTTATCGTATCTTTTTATTTGAGCTTTTGGTGTGATTTAATGATAATTGGTGCTTAAAAAGTTGATTTATTGCATTTTAGGTATAAATTGAAGAATTGGAAAAGTTTGGGGTCAAAATGCAAATTTGGAGAAACTATGGGCCAAAAGTGAAATAATCAAAAATATGCTGAAAATTGGCTGAAAACAGGCCCGCACGGCCGTGCCAAAATTAGCCTATTTTTGGCAGGGCCGTGCCAAATGCTGAATTTGGGCAGAAGGTTTCGGCGATTCTCGCGCGGCCGTGCGAGAATTGCACTGATTTTCGCGCGGCCGTGCCAAATCACGCTGGAGACAATTTTGGAGTTTTAAACACACAAGGAAACCTAGAAACATCTACCAAGTTGGAACATCTATTTAAGCTCAAACCAAGCACGAATCAAAGAACTTTTGACACAACCTTAGAGCGAGAAGAGCGAGAGAACGAAGAATCGAAGACGGAGAATTGACAACTCTTCATCATAATTCTTCTTTCACCTATCTTTTCTTAATCTATGACACATATTACTTTTATTATGTTTTTCGTTATGAGTAGCTAAGTTTCTAATCTAGGATTTTGTTGGAACCCTATGTGGGGATTGTGAACCCGTTTTCTTGAGATTATGCAATTATGATTTTATGATTATTTCTTATACATGTTATGATTGTTAGTGCATGAACTTGATCAATTTATGTGCTTTATCTGTGATTATTGGGATTGACTCGACAGAGCTATTTTGATAATTAGACGGTAAGTATAAGAGCCTTCGAGTAGTTTTCACCAGATGAGTGTGTCAATTGCATGTGGTGTCGTAGACATACAGATATCACCTTAGGTAGCCATTTACGAGACTTGTTAGTTAATGTTTTATTTATAATTGGTTTGCATAGACATATAGTGAACCGTTTATGAATAAAAGACTCATAATACACGCGACAGCGGGTTATGAGTAAATTAGTGTCTCGGGTTAATAATCATGAATCATATATTTCATAATTGAGGGGTTTTGGGTGAGCAATTCTTGCATAGGGGGAAGATAAAATCCTAGGTCCGTTTTTATTGATATTTTCTCGTGTTTAATTGCTTTCATAATTAGTTTAATTGTTTAATTGATTTTAATTGACAAACTTGCGTAGGCTGGATAAAAATCATAGTTTTTAGAATTTGGTACTTAGGATTAGATAATTTGAGTATTCCCTGTGGGATCGACATCCGACTCTCACGAGTCCACTTTTACTACTTGTTTGCGATACGTGCACTTGCGTGTTAGGTATTTAGCTCCCAACAGTAATCATCCAACAAAAGATCCAACAAGAATCCAACATCCAAGCACTTAAGCAATAAAAGTACTTCCTTGACAACCAACTCTAATCAAATTGCAAATTTGACCCCAAATTGGATTTCTCTTGCAATATCCGAAATATATGCCACCAACCAGCATGTTTCGAATCCTTCTCTGTTGTAATCGCGTGTGACTCATTTACGAAAAATTCGCAATACCGAGCTTAAAATTTTATGATTTACGATTCAAATCTTACAAGTCAATTCATTCATAGCTATGTCGATTCAAATGTTAAAATAAATCTTAAATATCAACAAATCGATCAGATTTAATGATTTACGATTTCAGAAAACTTTAATTTATTATATTATTTACAATAAACTTGAGATAATTACAGTTTTGGTCCCTATATTATATATCATGGTCCTTAAACCGGTAATGCCCCACAAATGGGGTCAATTTGTAAACTCTAATCAAATTGCAAATTTGACCCCAAATTGGATTTCTCTTGCAATATCCGAAATATCTGCAACTAACGCAGCATGCTTAGAACCCTCCTCTGTTGTAATCGCGTGTGACTCATTTACGAAAAATTCGCAATACCGAGCTTAAAATTTTATGATTTACGATTCAAATCTTACGAGTCAATTCATTCATAGCTATGTCGATTCAAATGTTAAAATAAATCTTAAATATCAACAAATCGATCAAATTTAATGATTTAAGATTTCAGAAAACTTTAATTTATTATATTATTTACAATAAACTTGGGATAATTACAGTTTTGGTCCCTATATTATATACCACGGTCCTTAAACCGGTAATGCCCCACAGATGGGGGTCAATTTGTAATTTTTGGAAATCCACCTCCTTCACTGAAACAATTCTGAAAATTGCAGTATCACCCCTATACTTACTCCATTTTCCCAGCTGCTCCATGCAAATTGCAAATTTGACCCCAAAGTGGATCTCTCTTGCAATATCCGAAATATCCGCCACCAATGCAGCATGCTTCGACTCCTCCTCGGTTGTAATCACGTGTGACTCATTTAAGAAAATTCGCAATACCGAGCCTAAAATTTTACGATTTAAGATTCAAATCGTACGATTCTTTTCATTCATACCTAAGTCGATTCAAATGTTAAAATAAATGTTCAATATCAACAAATCGATCAAATGTTACGATTTAAGAAAACTTTTATTATATTATTTATAATAAACTTGTGATAATTATAGTTTTGGTTCCTATATTATATACCATTTTTAATTTTGGTCCTTAAACCGGTAATGCCCAACTTCTAGCTGATTCTTCCACTACCGCAGTTGTACAATATAGATTGCGAAATTAACAAAATACGAAAATTCCATTCCGACTTGCATCCCTATACAAGACCTACCCAATAAATCAGAAAACATGCGGCCCAACAAAAAAGGAAAAAAACAAGCGTCAAGATACAAATCCACAACAATATTTGGTGGCGTCCACTGCAAACAACAGTCATATCGCAGTCCCAATTTATTCTTTCATTACTCAAACTACAATGACGGCACCCATACATACAATTCAGCATAACTTATCTCACAACTTATCATTAAAATTATTACTTTCCATCCATACTGGTGCAATGGTAGCCCCACTTCAAATATCTGCGTATACATACAAACCCCGCATTTTCTATCCCCTTTCCCGCAAGATTTCGCTACGTTCAAACTTACTCTTAGGTACGCTGCTATACTCATTATTCCATGTTTATTCTGCACAATTTCTTACAACAACCAGCTATATTTCCTTTAAATTTGTACGTTTGTGTTTTATTACGGACAAGTTCTTATATATTACTTAACTACAAGCTCAGTGAGTGGATCTCCTTCCGAAGTTGGGTAACTTATTTCTTTTGATTGTCATACGCCTCGCGCGAAACGTCGTCCCATCCTAGCGGGCCCGAGAAAGCAATAGCGAATTGCTATACATACAAGAAGAATCAGACGAAAACAGTTGTGAGCAGAAATACAAAGTATAGCATTCTTTGTATGCACAAGCCTGAAGGTTATCGGTCGCCTTTGCTCATTGAGGGATAGAAAGCAACATCCCGCGGAAAAGCCAAAGCCCCACACGCGGCTATGGCATTCTCTGCGTTCTGGCAGAGATGAAGTGCAAAATTGGGGATGGGATGTGAGCCAATCGGCCCGAGGACTTGTTCTGCTTTCCTTTTCTTCGAGGAGGGCTCTTTTTCTAAGATCTCTTCAGCAGCAGGGGGGGACGAAGAAGAAGCCACGATCAAGGCTGATGATTGCTGAGGAGGATCAGAATCCTCAGTTCGCGATCCACCTTGCGGGCGCGCAGGCCCCACATTTTTCTTTACGGCCTTCGTCTTGGAGGCACCCTCTTCCGGTTGCCTCTTGTCGGAATCAACGGCCAGGGAGCGCTGGAAGTCGGATGCCTGAAACCCAGGCTCCGGCTCGGAAGGACGAGTCGCCGGTTTACTGCCTCGGAACATTCTCTTCATTCTTAGATCTGTCCATGAGATAAAGAAAACAGGGTAAGTGACCATTAGTATTAAATAGTGTAGTATAACAGAGTAACAAGTAGCGAAGTAATAGTTCGAACAAAGAAACTCGAAATAAATAAATAATAAAGATAATTTTGTGCAAGATTAGAGTTTTGTTCAAACTTGAAATTAATAAATATAAATTATGTTGAACCAATGATTATTATGTGGAGCACGTGTGGTGTCACATGGCGACAATGATGCTAGTAGTCAAGAGGATGAAATGCAAAACGCGACTTTTAATAATTAGATATTTATTGAGTTGGAATCCATATGTAGTAAAAAAGTTGCAACTTGGTCCTTCCTGCAGGGTCGGTTTTCATACCATACCCAAGCTATTTAAAATAGTTTAATTTATGACCCGATACATGGGATCACCTCCCTTCTGCTCCAATCTAGGTTTAGCTATTGCACTTTATCTTCAATTTGTGTAATTAATTAATTACTTAATTAATTTATTAATATTACTCCATTTATTCTTAAATAACTGTCGTTTTTAACCTTTGTACGAATCTTCAGAAATTTAATAAATACGTCTTGATGTTAGGAAAATAGATATTGTCATACCAAAATTACCTATTTATTAATTAATATAAATAGAGTGTTAAAGAGTTAATAAGGGCAAAATTGAAAAGTAAGTAATTGATGCAATACTGAAATTCGAAAGTGATATATAATATGAAATAAAAACATTTCTTAAAAGTGCCAAATATTACAAAATGATGGAAGTATTGGGTACCTGTGTTTCAAAATGGTGCAAAATTGCTCGATGTATTTCACTAAGTGTAGCACATAGCATTATTATCTAGACATTGAAAAATTTATAACATTAATAGTATTTTTTGTTATTCAATACTTCAACCTTTTTTATTATTGATATGAACAAGATCGATAAAGATATTATATTTAAAGATATTATATTGCATGAATCTAAGATTCTTTTATTCTTAAATTATGAAATTCAGAAAACAAGATTCTATCATATTAGTTTAATTTCTATCTCTAAAATTTAATATTTAATTGGAACTAAGCAAAATTCTGAAAACACAACGAGAGGCCACGTCGTTTGGCGGATGAATGTGGACCATTTATCAATTCACCACAAACAAATATAATCGAATACGCTTTGCCCCCATAGTGATTTCCACCATGATATATATTTCAAGAGTCAAACCCATGACCTCCCATGCATATTCACAGATCTTTACCGCTATGGGTCCGCTAGCTTAACGGGCCGTTGAGTTATCATGTTTTACATTTCTCCATCAATCCCTGTCGGGCCAAAGGATGGGGGCCCTGTGGGTGAGGGATTTCGTCTTTTTTGTGCAAGATCTTTACCGCTACACCAAACATTATTTCGAGATTTAAGGTGGTCCATGGCATACATGCCCACCCCTTAAATCCGCCCCTGGGTTTAAGTGCTATTGCACAATAAATATTTACCTAATGCAAATATGATTGAGTGCGAGTTTCTTTATTATAAAAAAAACTAATATCAATATCGTCCTCCCTGCTTCGTAAGAGAAGAGAAAAATATATTTATAGATATACTATATTGAATGTCGAACATCTCAATCAAAAGCTTAAGCTTTGTATTCGTGTTGTGTAAAAATATAGTTTCTCATTGTTGAGTGTAAATTTTACGCTTAATAAGCTTACTTTATGTGGATCTTTTGTTTAGATTTAATTATATTTGTTCTTTAATTGATTGATTTTGTGTTTTATAGGTGAAAAACAAGAATTAGGTGTCCATGAAGGAAAATAGATCAAAATGAGAGGAAAAAGTTGCAAATAAGGAAATAAATCAAATTGGAAGAAGGCACAGCCTTGGCAGTGTCCACCATTTCGAGCATATATCTCTCATACGAACTCCAAATCAGCTGATTTTGGCGGCATTAGAAAGCTAATTTCAAGGGCTACAATTCTTATTTACACAGAATTCCAAAATTCGGACTCTAACATGGGGGAAGCAAGGACTCTTTTTCAAAAAGCAGGTCGTCGGAAAATTACCAAGGGGGAAAGCACGAATGTAGGAAGGGAGAAAATTTTTGAAACTTTGCAAGTCTCTACACCATAGCCACGGAACAAACGAGAAAAGCAATCGAGGAACGAAGATCAACGAAGACTCAAGGATAGTTTTTCTTATTTAAGTTTCTTTATTACCTAAGTCTGCTTGAGTTAAAGCATATGTGTGCCATTGTCATGAAAACAGAAGTGGCGGAGCATCGGCGGAAAACTCGTAAGGGTATCAGGGAGACCATAGCTCGGTTGAAAGTGAGCAATCATTTTCAAAAACCAATCATCAATAGGTAAAGGTTTCCCCTTCTTTCTCTCGGGTAAAGTAGCAACCCAAGAACATAGATAAGGGGTATCGACGGGGTTCTTAGCAAAGAAGTAATGGCCTTGCCACCCGTCTGTTTTATTGGGTGGCATTAGCACTTTGAAGCCCGGTCGAGCAGAAATCGAGATATGGAAAGGACTGGAGTTTTTCAACACCATGACACTTCGAAACCGAGCCGGCGTAGGAATCACCCCGGACCAAGCATAGAGCATGCGAAACTCAGTCATGATGATTATAGCATGAGGGTGAAATTGGTTAAGGGACACATTGCATATTTGGGCAATCTCGGAAAACCAGGGTGAGATGGGAAAAGATAGGCCAAAGTAAAATTGTTCTGAAAACCAAGTACTAAAGCCCGGGGGAAAATTCAGCGGGCGCTCGTCCTGAGAAGGGAGGACTAGCTCGACGTCAGCGGGAAGACCTATGTCACGAGTTAAGTTAATCAAATCTATCTCAATCAGAGTACTCGGCCCCCACTGATCATCCGGATCTCGCCCCTCGGACAGTGAATGAGAACCACTCCTCACCAAGGACGGAATATCATCCCTAACCCTCTTTTTGGAACCCCTCAAAGGCTTACCCGAAGGGGAGAAAAAAGGTCCTTCCTCTGAAGAGGAAGGAATAGGCATAACTTCATTAGAAGAAATGGTAAAGGCTGGATTCTCATCCCCCTCCCCGGAAGAGTGATCGGAAGGTATTTTTTGACCAAAAGGATCAGGGGAAAAGGAAGACATGTATGTAGGAATGGCAAGAAAAGACAGAATTTGTGAGAAAAAAAAAAGAGAAGAAGTACCTTCGGTGGGAAGAAAGGCGGACACGGGGGAAGCAAGGACTCTTTTTCAAAAAGCAGGTCGTCGGAAAATTACCAAGGGGGAAAGCACGAATGTAGGAAGGGAGAAAATTTTTGAAACTTTGCAGAGAGTGAATATGTATAGGTAGGGAACAAACGAGAAAAGCAATCTTGACCGCTCATATGAACGAGCAAGATTCAAAAAGGGACACCTCGAGTTGAGCAAAAAGGCACTCGTTGAAATCTCGCAGTAATGACCTAGGGAACTCGAACCGCCTACGCCTAATGTCAGAGTCATTAATGAAAAGGAAGCACGCGTATATCCGCCGAAAGTAGAGGAGGCGCAAGTTAGTATCTCGTACTCCATACTTATAAAACGAGAAGGGAGTAGCGAACTCGTATTATATTTATGGAGTAGGGGGGAGTAGTTGATACGGGCCATTCTGACCGAAGCAAATAAGTACGAACTAGGAAGAGCCGACTCACCGCAATGAGAAAAAATACCGAATTATAACCCATGATAGCGATCTAAGATCTCGGAAAACCGTGACTCGCAACCAATGTTGAGAGTAACCGAAGTACCATATCGGAGAAAGAAGAGGTGCACGAACCCAAAACATGCCCAAATTGTAAAGGCCCAAGAAACATAACTTGAGGAAGGAAAAACCCTAAAAAGGAAAATCTTGGAGGCCAGGAAAGAGACATCTATAAATAGAGGGAACCCCTCTCCAAAAAAACGATCATCTTTTGGCATATACTCTTTTGCATAATATTAACAACAATATCTTAAAAGCACATAAAACTGACTTGATCGTCGGAGCTTTCCCGCCGGGATCACCTCCCGGCGTAGCATGTACTCTCATCAGAAGACTCTTTCATGTCTTCAAGAAGCAGGAAGCCCCACGGATCAAATCAGTCATTGACAACTTTGTTATTAACGGAGGGTGGAGTAATCGAGGAAAGCTTTGGAGCTCCTCGAAGAGCTCAGCTCGTTGGAGGTCTCCTGCTCATCGGAAAGCTCAACTCCTAGATCTCAAACTCGTCGGATGTATGCTTCTCGTCGGGGAGATCTCTCTCTTCGGAGGTAAGCTGCTCGTCAGAGGAATATTAAGGATTTTGCATTTTCTTGATTTTGGGAGTCTGAATACTTTTGGGGTGGAAGTTTGGTTGATCGGAACAATCATGGTTCGCCGGAACGACGTCGGAACAGCCGTTCCGGAATGGGAACGGTGCCCTCCGTTCCGGAATCCGTAACCAGAACGGTTTTTTACCGTTACTCATTGGAACGCCGAGAAATCGGTGGGATCGACGAGTTGGAGCCACAGAACGGCCCCGACGCGGCCGGAACGACTCCGGAACAGGAAAAAAAAAATTTAAAAAACAAAACAAATTTGACTAAAAAAATAAGGAAACAAAAACATAAAAGAAAAAGAAGAAATAATATGATGGTGGTGGCCACGTTAGAGAATGGAGATTCCCCTGAATCAGAGGATCTTTGGCCTCACTCTTCAATTATATCTTACACAATTTCAACTCGGTATTCTATTTGGTATTAATATAGCTTGTATTTTTATAATATTCTTTGTAATATTTATTTTTGAAATTGTAATAATATTTTGCATATTATTAAATTGTAATAATATTATTAAAAACATATTTGAAATATATTGTATTTTTTTAACAATTTAATTAAAATATTTCCGTTCCGGCCGCGACGCAGCCACGACGTTACAACGGAACTGAAACGGCAGCGTCCGCGACAATGCATCGTTCTGTTCCGGCGAACCATGGGAACAATGGTGGTGAGATGAAGACTCAAAGCAGCCACTATATTCACTACTACATTTATTGTACTGTTTTACCTCAAAATTATCCAAACCCAAAAAAGAAAAAAAAAAAAAAAAAAAAAAGTGCGAGGTCTACTTTTTTAGTCCTAAACTTTACCCGAATTCCATTTATGGTCTCCATGTTCTAAGATGAACAAATTTTGCTCTCAATTTACTAATTTGTGACATAGTGTGTGGCGCATGTGATCATTGTTCCAAAATCGTGTTTTTTTTTGGAAATTAGATTTATTTTATAAAAGATTTTTTTTTATTAAAGATATTTGTGATATTTTGTGTATAATAAGTATTTAAATTTATAAATAAAGTGATGAAATGAGAAGATTTGAGGGTGAAAATACCAATATTCTAAAGTAATCAATCATAGTGGGATTGGGGATATTTTTCTCAATACGAGGATTTGTGTTATTTCTCTCCCACGGTCATTTTAAAAATTTAGTAATTTTATATTAATAGTATTGATTTTTATTATGATAAATCATATACATTTTAACTAAATATAAATAAGTAATCTGAAATTTATGTTTTTAATCTTTATCTGCAATTTTTATATAATTATAATATTTTATGTTTTTGTATATATTATTTATATTTATATTAAAAAAAAAAAAAACAAATTGAAAAGCTGTTTAGCCCGGGCTGTTTCGCTCGTAAATAACTAAAAAAACACAGTTATAAAACCAATTTAACAGAAACCGGGATTCTAACAACATGCTTCGTCGAAACCCAGGAAATGGAACCTTGGACATAAGAACCGTTTGTAGTAAACTCCGTTCTGCTAAAGTAAACCTCGTACGTGAGCTGCTGCTTCACCTCGGTGAAGCTAAGTACTGTAGGCTCCACAAATATACTAACCCCCGGAAAACATTCTATCTTTGCATAGTAAGTCGATTCTGCCTCTCCAACGTTCGTCACTGTCCGTGAATATGCGTAGCCAATATCTTGTCCAAGAACAACGGAAAACGAGGGATAATTCAGCTGTGCTTCCGGCACACCCGAGTACTCGGATTTACTACTGCAGTCAATCTTTCGGTTCACTATGGCCGCAACTTGTCGCTCTGTGTAGAGAAAACATAAGTAGGAAATATAATCGCGGGCGGAAATATCGTAAACGAGGCCCGGATTCAACGCCGCGGGCGGGTTCACGTGTCCTGCCCCAACGGCAAACACGTCGGCGGGCTGATGCCGTTGGTCAAGAATCGGAATATTGCCGAGGTTTGTCTGAGTGCTGGACGTCATTATGGCCGACTTGACCATCGCAGGGGACCAATCGGGATGTGCGCTCTTTACAAGTGCCGCGACCCCACTCAGGTGCGGGCACGACATTGAAGTGCCTGAAACCATGTTGTAAGTCGCCGTCTTTTCTTTGATGTTGTTGTCGATGGATACAGGCCAAGCCGCGAGAATGTTGGCGCCGGGGCCTATAATGTCGGGTTTAATAATTCCAGGGCTTACCAAATTGGGGCCTCTAGAGGAGAACGGTGTAACCATTGGAGCAGTTTTGTCTCCTATAACTGTGCCTCCGAACAGGATAGCTGAAGTAGGCGTCGAAGAATTAGCGTCTTCTATGTATGCTTTGATCTTTAGGGCGGCCTCGTAATTGACGAGCGTTGCAGGGAGTACGTGCGGTATGGGTTCGGTGTAATAGTCGTCGGTCTCGTCGTTTATCCCAATCATGGCGGCACCACCGGCATCCTTCACGTCTTGTCCATTATTGAACGTGCCAATCTCACACAAGACTACTTTCCCCTTCACGCCGATTTCGCCCAACAATTCGGACCCGCACAGCGCACCGTACACGAGGGGCAACAATTCTTCGGAGGAGCTGCCGCCTTCTTCCGGCTGGTAAAATGATTCGCCTTCGTAAGCCTCTCCGTTTCCGAGCAGTGCGGTTGCTTTTATCTTCCTGTCGGTAGTGCTGGCACCAACAGTGAGAATCCACGGCGCGGTGTTGTACAACGACGAATGGCTAGGGCCGTCGTTTCCAGTCGAGCAGGTGACGAAAATGCCCCTCTTAACGGCGCTGAATGCTCCTATAGCAACGACGTCTTCGTGGAACGGGCTAGTATGAGATACACTATCTCCTGCGAGAGAGAGTGAAAGCACGTCGACTCCGTCCTCGATAGCCGCATCCATTCCTGCCAATAAGTCACTGTCGAAGAGGACATCGGTCCCATTTTCGTGCGAACCAACTTTGTAGATCGCAAGGTGGGCGAGGGGGGCGATGCCGGAAGCCGTCCCGTTGGCCTGGCCGAACACGTTAGCGCCGGAGACGAAGTTTCCGGCAGCCGTGCTGGCCGTGTGGGTCCCGTGCCCAAAGTTGTCGATAGGCGGGCCTGGGAAATAGCTGGCGAAATTTCTCGCACCGATGAGCTTATTATTACACGATAGAGTTCCGCTCAATTCGCATTTTCCTTTCCATTTGGGAGGCGGGGGTGGCATTCCTTGGTCGTTGAAAGAGGGGTGGCCCGGTGTGATTCCGGTGTCTATCACACCGATAATCACACCATTGCCGTAGTTTGATGCCGGCCATGCTCCGACACCCTGGTGCAACCCCAAGAAGTTTGGACTGTGGGTTGTGTGTAGTTGGTACTTCTTATGCGGCCTAGCGTGCATGAATCCCGGTTTCTTCTCCATTTCTTTCACCTCTTCTGGCGATAATTTCGCTGCGAATCCTGTGATCACATTGCGGTACATGTGAACTATGCGAGACGAGGGCGTGTAATGATTATCCGAATCCGATGTGGCGGCTTCTGATGATGGCGGCAGGAATGAGTGGTACCATGTTTCGAGATTTGATTGTCCTGAAAATCCGTCTTCTTCGGTCGGCGGCAAGTCGACATGGACAATGTAAGTTTGGTAGCTGGTATTTGAAGAAGAAGCTGAATGGAAAGTGAAGATGAAAATGGCTGCAAGAAGGAACATGGTAGCCATTGTTTTAAGCTTGCTTCTCTATGTTTGAATGATGGTTATTGTATACATCCTTGACTACTTATAGAGTGTATCAAATGTATAGATACATAGCCTCATGAGAAACAGACAACATATTTTAATTTGGCTTGATCGATCGGCTGATTATTGGTACAAATTTAAATGCAACACGCCATCTCTGAAATTATTATTGTAAACAAATTTCTTAATCCGAACCAAATTATTATTGTAAATTTGTTAATGTAATGTTCATGCACTGATTAAAATAGCAGTCTGATCATTTATATTTTTTTTGTAATAAATTACAAAATGCCACCTCCTAAATTATTATAACCAAAATAGCAATCTCATCATTTATATATTTTTTTGTAATAAAACACAAAATGCCATCTCAATATTATTGTAAACAAATTAGCATGAAATTATTATAAGGTAGAACTTCCTTCTCCAATCTCACTAAATAACACAAATTCCCTATATTACAAGAGTTTTAATTTGTAAATGGATTGGCTGGTTCTTAGGAATAGGAGGATTTCAGTCATCCCGTGAACGAATATTCCATGGTTATTAATTTAGTTCAACCTCTTTTTTTATAAATATATATATGTAACCATGGCATACTCTTAACTCTAATAAATACGTAAATAAAAATAAAAATATTGGAAATATAAACGCATATTTTGCGTTCCCTTCCCTATTCGAATATTCTAGAGAAATCGATGCGAAGATGATATTTTGGTAATTCAATTGTAGGAATTTCTCCCAAGCAAGGTCTGAAATAAATGGCGACGAATGTTAAACAAAGGGGTATTTTTGCAATATAAATATTCAAGGACTGTCACCAAATTGATAATATATGGGTGTCCTGATCTAATACAAAAACTTTAAAATATAAGTTCTGGTCCCCAATTTTTTTTGTAATTTGACCCTACAATTTTTAATTTTTCACATGTAAATTTATATATTTTTTACTTTTCCAAATAATACGTATAAATATTACATTTTTTATTAATTACTCAAAACATATTCTATGGCGATGTCCCCGAACCCTCAAGAATTATAACTTTTCTCACCGTTATACTATTTCATAAATCACCCCCCAACACACACACTTCAAATAAATTAGTGATATGATTTAGCATTATGTTAATGCATGTCGATTTTCTTTTTTGCATAAATCCCTCTTATGTTGCAAAAACCATGCACCTAATCCTCCTATGCTACAAAAATCTTGCACAAAATCTCTTCATTAGTTAACGGTATATTTTGACGGAAATGGGATTTGATGCAAGGTAAAATGAAACACCGGGCGATTCCAAGCAATAAAACAAAAACAAGGGGATTATTTGCATGTTTTGCTTCATGCGGAGGGGGGGGGGGTTTATGATATTTCGAATAGACATAAATAACAATTGTTCCACTGAAATCATTAATTATCCATACAAAGTGCAGCATTTGCTAGAATACACAACCTAGATGCAATAGGCGTTAAAAACCACTCAGGTTAAATTAGCGACACGGCTTGTGGAAATCCTCTACCTCCAGGCTTCTCATTCAGTCCTCAGAACACTATTTACCTATCTACAACAAATGGTT
>NW_012193220.1:270776-310502 GCF_000504015.1 Erythranthe guttata
CGTATATTTACAAGAGTTTTAATTCGTTAGCGGATTGGCTGGTTCATAGGATAGTAAGATTTCAGTCATCTCGTGAACGAATATTCCATGGTTATTAATTTTTAGTGAGAAATACCAGAGTAGTCATACATAGATATTTGCAGTCATATGTAGTTACATTTAGTAAAATATAGACTTGTATTACACTGTGGTCATTTGTAATCGACTTTAATTAATTCGTCTCTAGTTCTTCAACTCAATTGATATGTTGTTTCAATTGGCTAGATTTTTTAATCAGTTTCGTGTTTGATCGAGTTCTTTATTAGTGTGTGTGTGTGTGTGTGTGTGTGTGTGTGTGTGTGTGTGTGTGTGTGTGTGTGTGTGTGTGTGTGTGTGCATTTTTTAGTTTATTGCATAATATCCTAATTTGGAAATTTTGCCTGCTATTTGAATGACATGCCTGCCGTAATTAAATGACATTTTGTATGCTTGGCGAATCTTTTAGGTTCAAATTTTATGACTTACATCTTGAAATTTATGAATTCTGATTTTTACTATAGTAAAATGTAGTCATGTATGAGTTATGTGAGGAGTATATGCTAGTGATGTGTATGTATCTCAGTAGGGTGATAGTGTGTGTGTGTGTTTGTGTGTGCCGATTCAAATTTGAAGCAAAATTCGTTGTTTGCTTAACTCTTTTTCTTTTTCACAGGTCTTTGTGTTTGAACTACTACAAGTTTTTGCCTAGTGGACTTTGTGTTCGTCGTTCAAAACAAGCGATTCTGGTGTTGAAAAGTGGGATTTGAGTCAACTTTAGTCGTATATATATAACTATAGATAACTACAGTGACAAGTCTTGGTGTTCGAACAACTTATATGCACTAAGTTTTTGTCGAGAGGACATGGTGTTCGTCAAGTCAATACATTTTATTGCAACCGATAAATCGGAGTTGTTGTCGTGTTGAAAAGTGAGATTTGAAGCTATAAATACAGACTACACTATATATGATTATACTCATATAATCACGTGTTGTCATATATAGTCACGTGTAGTAACATATAGTAATATATAGTTATATATAAGCTATGTGATTACTCTAATGTATAGTCATATATAGTACAATAAATTGTGAAATTTCATTGTTGATCTATAATATCAAGATACAAATTTGTGAATTTTGGGGTAAAGAACCACTACTTGACTATGTTTATACATGACTATATAACTTGTAGTATACTATAGTCATGTATAGTCATTTCAGTACAGTAAATTTTGTCCATACACACACACACACACACACACACATATATATATATATATATATATATATATAATAAAACAAATTAGAACAAATCAAAAGTTAAAAAAAGCTATTTTATAAAAAATACAATAATAATTCAACAACAGAAAAATATAACAAAAATAATTTTATTAAAATTAAAAATCAGCAAAATGATAAATGCAGGTCGAAAAATATAAAGTGCAGTTGGTGGACTTAATGCAGTTGGACGAAAATTTCACATAAGGGCACAATAGTACTTCTGCCTCTCCAGGGGTATCTCTAAGAAAGAATTTTAGGGGTGGGCATATCCTTATATATTTTCCATAGTAAAGGTGTATATCAAATGACCCCTTGATTATATATAGAGAAATATTACAAGGTAATAGATCACTATACTAAGTAATTGAATCATAACTAATCTCGGTAACATAATCATACTAATCTAAGTAAAATAATTATAGTAGAATCCTAATATTACAAGAGTTCTATAATATAATATATATACTCTAACACACCCCCGCAGTCGAAATGTAAAGAACGTGAAAACTGGACGATCACTTGCTAACACATTCTTATACAAAAGCTCTTTTATAAACTTTTGTGTGTGTAAATCTATATCTATATCTATACTAGGAGAGTTTCTTCCATTTTATGTAGGTACTAAAATGCCCCTATCAAAAGATTTTTGAAAGGCAAAATTTGAAGGGTAACTAAGTTATGTAATTTACAATTACTAAGTGATTTAATAATATTGCCTCTTCTTTGGAAGAAAAAAAAACCTAAACTTGGCGGTGGCAAATGTATGTTAAGAGAGAAATATAAAAACAATTATGTTGTAAATAATATGGAAAAGTGGGTCTTCCTATCCTAACACATGAGAGGTTGTAACCTCCATATTCCACTATAAATTCTCAACTTCCCACTACCCCATTATCCCCACACATTGTAGTGGTTGTAACTCCTATGTAACTTCTTTGTAACTTTCGGTGGATTACACCTATATAAATGAGAATCTCCCCTCCCCTAAATACACACAATTATCTCTCTATGGATTGTTGTTCCTTGTATTCTCTCTTTCTTTTATTATTGTTATTTACATTCTTATGAATTTCCACAAACACAAACCAAAGAGCTAGATAAATAGGCCATTTTACAACACGTTATCAGCACGAAGTGCTCGTTGTTATTGTGGAAAGACAATTGTTTATGGGGCGAGGATACTTGAAGAATTCGACGTGCTCGTGGAAAGGTAATTGTTCGTGGGACAAGGTTACTTCCAGAACTTGTGACCCAGGTTTATATGTGAAACGGTAATCTCGAAAAAAATATATTATATTCTTCGTAATATTTGGATTTAAGTGTTTCAAATAAACTTTAATCTCCTTGAAATTTTGATTTCGTAAGAGATGCATGATAGATCTATTTAATGGCATGAAATATATGAATAAACTTTATGTTCAAGTCATTACTTCATTTATGCCGTGGATGATTTGAAAACATGAACTGGTTTGTAGTCCTTATTTTGTGAATAGTATGATTAAAATGCCTTCATATTTCATATAATAATTGCTCTGAGCATGTGAAATGATTTCTTGTTATCGGGCAAGAGTATTGGATGTTCAAGTATGAAATATTGTCATGAATTTTGCCGTCTCACTCATGCTATATGATTCTATGTATTTTGCTATATGTGATGATTCAATGTTTGAGATTCAAAGTGATGAAATCTGGTATATATTCTTTGTCTCATGCTCTTAACGTATTATCACTTGTGCGCGATGTGATTGTATGAATTTTACATTATGGATATGTTTAGGTAATTGGTAATTAACTATCTCAGTCATTTCAAATTAGTTCGTGGAATTTTTATGAGATATATATACATGATAATTATGATTTATATCATGACAAGTTATACGGTTCTGGTTATCTTTTATACTATATTAGAGCATGATATGTCTTTAATGTTTGGCAAATTTACATTGTCTTGATTGCATAAAGACTTTGGTCAATCTCTAATTCAGAATTCTCGATTGACGTATAGTTTATTTTGTCATATGTAATTTTATGACATAAATATGGTAAGCAATATTCCGTTTGTCGTTATGGTTTATCGTATGAAATCCAAGAGTGTGTATGAACATGTGGTGTATGAATTATTAGACCGGAAGTTCTAATATGTGCAAAATATTCATGAAATTGTTTATGGAGGTTACATCCCCATAAAACAATAATACTCCTTATTCTATTTGATTTGAGATGAAACACATGAGCAAACTCGAGTTTACCCAACTTAATGTATTTGGTGAAAGTTTTGTTGGTTGGAGAATGGATGTTAAGATCCATAAGCTTAGTGAGCAATTGAGAATGGTTGTTTTGAAGTATAATTTATTAGGTAAAGCCCAGAAGGCTGAGACTATGTTTCTGATTACGAGATAATTAGATGAAGTCCTTCGTCTGGACTATTCATCAAACAAGGGTCCCCATAAAGAATGGGATACCCTGACTAGTCGTTTTGATTACCAAAAGACAATACACTTGCCTGAAGCAAGGAGCAAGTGTTCATAAACGATTCGTATATGAACTTTAAAATTCGAATAGAGCTCAAAATCAGAATATAGATATATGTTTTATATGTGCTGCATGTGAGCATTGGTCACGCACCTGAAGTGCGAGGAACGTTGGGGCTGGAGATGCAAATAATAATGCACCAGCATAAACTGAGTTGGTAGAGGCAAATATTTTCTATGTATAGCCCGTCACCCAGCTTCCATACTTGGGCACATCTGACCAAATAACCCTTGTTGGGATATGATTGAACTGTTGATTTCCTGCATTATGTTTATTTTATTACTCGGGTTTATTATTTTATTGAATTTCAACCATCTTACTTCATATGCTCATGTTATGAACCATATTCGTATTTTGATTATGTTTAGTTCATGCTCTGGATCATATATTTATGTCACTATGTGTTCTAAGTTAATTATTATGTTATTCAGTGGTGTTTGCTTGATGAATTTATTTAGTACAAGTACTGAAAATATGTGATTAGAATATATAACGCTCTAGACATGACATGTGGGGATAAATGTCTGGCAGATAGTGCGACTACACATACTATCCTGAGAGCTAAGTCGTACTTTAATAATTTCATGTCTATTTGTAGCAAGACCTCTTTGATAACTAAATGAGGCCGATGTAGTTTTGATAGGTGGTTATGGTAATGTAGACATTATGTTATCACATGGCACAACTTTTGCCATTAAAGTAGCTATTTTTCCTCCACGTTCCAGTAGAACGTTATTAAACTTTAAAGATATTTGAGCTAATGGTTATTATGTTGAAATCATTGAAGCAAAGAAATCGAATATATATGCATCATCTCTAACATGTACAACCAGAAGCGTACATTGGGAAAATTAGAGGAATTTTTCGACACGGTTATGTAGAACCATAATTTGAATGCCAGAAGCATAAATTGTCGATTGCTTGTAATTTGATTATATGTCAGCATATGCACATACATGAAATGATTCCATATTTTTTGGAAGAAATCCACCTCCATTGATTTACCACTGCCCATCACCATCTATAACTTAAATTTTGAACCTTAGACAGGCGATCTCTTACCGGCTCAAATTGCGGACTGTCACTTTGACGAGATTGTCTTCCCGCCGTTAGGGGGAGGAAAGAACGTCTACACTAACGTTCCTGAAGAACGGCGTGAAGTCGTGTGAGACGACCCCACCGTGGTCTCATCAAGATCTCTTACTTCAGAGAATTGATATATAGATTAATAGATCATCCACACTAACGTTCCTGAAGAACGGCGTGAAGTCGTGTGGGACGACTACTAAATCTGCAAAGAATGTCAACAGTAACGTTCCGGAAGAATAGCGTGAAGTCGTGTATGGCGAATAATGCCAGACTCATTCTATGGTTTGAAAAAGTGACGAGAACTCAAATAAGCCTGCAAGGATAGATGCCCTAGAAGGACAATGACGGGTAGGCCATCAATCCATGCTAACAAGTCTTGTATCCTTTCCTAAGAGAGGGGGAGCGCAATGGGACCAAATGATTCTCACCCCCGGAAGTGGATGAATGTCCAACAATCGAATCCGGTTAGCAGTGGTACAAATGGGATCCCACCTGATCCATCTCATAAACTAATTCCGGACTATGGATTCGTCCTGTAGACGAAGTCGGGGGACGCCTCGACATTAATATCCATTCCCGTGAATAGAAAAAACTCGGTTAGTTATCCATGCATGAATGAGATCGATGTGGTATTGGGATGAAATGATCATCGATGATAAACTTCTCTACACAGTAGCTACTGAACTTTTTATCGAGTGATGATATAAAACCTTGATCAATTGATAAGCGTAAACAAATGGATGATGGACGAAATGAAAACAAAAATCAATCCAAGCTGAATTTGATTCCTTGATAAAATGAAGAGTGTAGAGGCCAGTAGTTCCTACAACTCCTTGAATTTCACCCATGGGATATAAGTGAGTACTCACAAAGAAAATAAATGAGATTGGGAGCCAAAAAGCTCATCTCATACCTCAAACGAGATTGGGAGTCAAAAAGCTCATCTCATACCTCAAACGAGATTGAGAGTCAAAAAGCTCATCTCATACCTCAAACGAGATTGAGAGCCATTAAACTCATCTCATAACTCAATGAATGAAATGAAATTGGGAGTCAGGAGACTCATCTCATAGCTCAATCAATGAAATGAGATTGGGAACCAGAAGATTCATCTCATAGCTCAAATGAGATTCGTAACCAGAAGATTCATCTCATAGCTCAAATGAGATTCGTAACCAGAAGATTCATCTCATAGCTCAAATGAGATTGGGAACCAGAAGATTCATCTCATAGCTCAAGCGAGATTGGGAGCCAGGCTCATCTCATAACTCAATTAATGAAATGAGATTGAGAACCAGAAGATTCATCTCATAAATTAAACAAGATTGGGAGCCAGAAGACTTATCTCATAGCTCGGTGAGATTGGGAGCCAAGCTCGAAAACTCATCTCATAGTTCAAGGATTTCCTCAGCAACCCCAGATTGATTTTAAAGAGGTATACTCTTTCATGGTGAATGTTATTAAATTCGTGGTCACAAAGTATCTTACGGGGATCTAGATACAAATATTTATATGAAAGTCCCTAAAGGACTATGTTTGCCCGAAACAATTAGTTCCAGACCACGGAACATAAACTTAGTTGGGCTGAGACGTTTACTAAATATGATAATATCCTAAGTGAGTAATTGCTCTGGAAGAGAATATGTGAACAATAATTGATTTTGATTGTTCCCATTACTACAATTTATGTTTAAGGACATAAACTTGATTTGGACTCCTGAAGAAATTAAGTAAGAGAAACTCAATTGTTGAAAATTTGAGTTCAAGATCAAAGATCTAAATGAGACTAATTTGTTGTCTCTGATAACTTAAAATTATCATGTCAATTATATTTATGTCCATCAATCGAATTACATCGAGAAGATGTTATGGATAAAGAGAAATTATCGAGTAACACCTATGGGAGCTGGAAAGTGGAAAAGGTCCAATGATTCATTCTGTCCCATGGAGGAGGACGAGAAAGTGTTAGCACCAGAAGTGCCATATCTAAATGCAATATGTGCATTATTGTACTTAACTCCATGTACTCGATATGATTGTGTTTTCCGGTAAGTTTGTTAAGTAGATTTAGCTCACCTTACATACGATGTATGCTTCACTGAATGATGCAAAGCTTGTGATTCATACTGGCATTGACCAGAAGTCATACCCACACAAAGCTTGTTCCCAAAATCTATTGTTTTGTATTCAAAATATCGTTATGTCTTGGATATTGTAAAGTGTAAATTAGTGGTCACTTAGTCGAATCATGCAAAAGTTTTTGCTTTACGAGGTAGTGCGTGAATATGCACATGGCCTGAAGCCATGATTAGGCATGTTCGAGATTCCTATGAATTGGTTAACACAGAAGATCCTACAAGATTGTATTTGACTATAATGCAACATGCATTGAGCAAAAGAAGATGAGCTTCATTAAATGTGACAAATCCAAGAACATAGTTATGAGGTTTTCTTCAATCAACAACAATAAGAGCTCAAACAATAATGATCCAGCAGATCATGATTTAAGTTAACTACGCAAACTTATTTACTAAGTCTTCGCCTAAAGTCACTTTGAAAAACCATGTTAAGGCTATTGACTTGCGTAGATTATACGAACTCGCTCCCTTGTAGACACCAGGGGGAGTTAACTGGAGGGGGAGCACCGTGTAGGTACTCAGTATCCAGAAGATACCCGGGTGCCCTGTTGTACTCTTTTTCCTTTGTGCGAGGTTTATTTTTCCAATGGGGTTTTCGTTACTTGCCAAGGTTTTAACGAGGCAACACATGCTGATTGGAAAGATTGTGCGTTGTACTCTTTTTCCTAACCGAGGTTTTTTTTTTTCCCACTGGGTTTTTATTACTCGGAAGGTTTTAACGAGGCAACATGAAAAGCACAGTAGTGTTTTGATAATTATCCCCAAGGGGGAGTGTTGTAAATAATATGGAAAAGTGGGTCTTCCTATCCTAACACATGAGAGGTTGTAACCTCCATATTCCACTATAAATTCTCAACTTCCTACTACCCCCATTATCCCCACACATTGTAGTGGTTGTAACTCCTATGTAACTTCTTTGTAACTTCCGGTGGATTACACCTATATAAATGAGAATCTCCCCTCCCCTAAATACACACAATTATCTCTCTACGGATTGTTGTTCCTTGTATTCTCTCTTTCTCTTATTGTCTTGTTATTTACATTCTTATGAATTTCCACAAACACAAACCAAAGAGCTAGATAAATAGGCCATTTTACAACAAATTCATGTATTTAGACCGTACTAGTTAATGTAATATTTTTAAATGGAATTTAATACAATACACTCAAAGGTCTTAACTAATTTAATATTTATTTTAATTTGAAACCGTCACAAAAGAATAAAGGAAAATAAAATGATCATATGATACTCATACGCACGTTTCCATAGAGTAGTAGAATATTTGTATATTATATGAGTCTTTCATACAATAACTAATCATGTTAAGAATGATTCAGGAACACAATATAACCATACCAAGGATTTGCATTTTTAATTCTTTTTTTATCGGCGTTGTTTACTGTTCAAAAAGCAAACACCGGTATATTTTTATGCCGGCACTTATTTACTGCTACCGTTTAAAGTGTTTATTCACCCTTCTTCTTTATTTTGATTTACTATTTTTTTTCCATATTTCCTACTTCAGGTCACATGTGTAAGTGGGGATAGCTTCTTGAGATTCAAGTTCATCATCTTAGTATTAATTATGCATGGTTGGTTAATTGGTAAAAAAAATAGTTTTATTTTAGATTTGAAGTATTATGTTCATGTTCGAGTAGAGTTGACTGTGTCTTTAATATTCCAATTGAAAAGTAGTTGTGAGTCATTGATTATTCTCAAGATTGGAATCTAATATTTTTTGTTAGTTGAAGTGGATATAAAACTTATAATTTATAGGGAAAACCATGGATAACCCCATTAATACACAAAGACAAAATAATAGAGTCAAGACCCATTTTAATATTTACCATTTGTAAAGAAATCTAAAATTAACATTAGGAATTGTGAGACCCCCCTCACGTGTTTATTATTCCAATTTTGTTATTTCTTCCCCTACTTTTTCTCTCTCTCTCCCCCCTCTTTTCTCAACCGTCCTATTGACGTGTTGATTTATTATTTATTTTTATTTTCTCTCATCTCTCCTCTCATCTCTCTCTTCTCTTCTCCTCTCTCCTATCTTCTATCTCTTCCACAATTTCTCGTGTTGTACTTTTATTATTTTTCTTCTCTCTCCTCTCTTCTCTCACCACAATTTCCTCTATTCTCCTATCATTTCTGTTATTCTCTCTCTCTCTCTCTCTCTCTCTCTCTCTCTCTCTCTCTCTCTCTCTCTCTTCCCTCATTTCCTCTGTTCTGGTATGTTTCAGTTTTATTTTTTCTCTTTACTTTTCTCTATTTTTCTCACTACTTTATCTTTTCTTCTACATCTCATTTTTTCTTCATTGAAATCAATCTATTTTCTACTCTATGAAATTCATGTTTTCATCGGAGATGAGATTTTTATCACGAGTATTCAATTTTATAACACCATAGTATCTTAAATTGAAAAAATAATATAGTGAATTAATGGAAAAATTATAGATGACTACCAATTTTTTTATAGTTGACATCGGAACAATTATAGTTGACTATCTGATTTTTGTAGTTGACTCTGACAACAATATAGTTAACTACCATTTTTTTATAGTTGACATCGTAAAAATTATAGTTGACTATCTAATTTTTTATAGTTGACTTTGGAAAAAATATAGTGAACTATCCGATTTTATAGTTGACTTTGGAAAAAATATAGTGAACTATCTGATTTTATAGTTGACTCTGAGTGTAGATTACTACAATATTTTATGTTTTACGACAACAATGATCCCCTTTTTGTTGAGGACTCTTGATAAAACAAATTTCATAGGAAACAAATATTTACGATTCAACAAATAGTGTGACCATAGATCTGTAGATCTAAAAAACAAGCTTGTTTACAAACTTCATTTTTGAGTAATCAACCATGGAAGAATTCTGAACCATCGCATATGGTCGTCGCGTACTATTGCATATCGTTGATGTAGGAGACTTTGATTTGTCATTCGGAATCACTAAGAAGAGTGTCAAAAACAGAAATTATGTGGTAAATGTACATAAATTAGGTTAATAGATGTTGAGGGGAGCGATGGGTGTATAAGAAATTACCTGTCTTCTTCTTGCTACCTTTTACCATTTTTGCCAACCTGTATTTCTCAATGATCCCCACACAAACGTAATTTTTTTTTCTTAGAAATGTAAGAAACTAGGGCATTGTTGCGACTAGGAAATGATCCAATATATTTGCAGATTTATTTTGCTATTTTCTTGGCACAAATATAGCTGACTAGCGAAATATGGGGAGATAATATATTGACGTTGAAGATATGCAGTTTTAGGGAAAACAGTGGGGGGGGGGGGTTCATTGCTATTAGAAATTATGGGGTAGTTCCGTAATTGCTAATTTTGAGGGGGTTTGACCCATTAAAAATAATGGGAGATGGTTAGTCCTAATATTTTTCCTAATGAGGGGGTTATATCTTATTAACCCTAATTTATAAATGATATATGTGTAGCTTAAATAATGAGTTCATTTCTACCGCACCTTTCTTGATTGATACTGATTATTGTTCGAAGTTTTGCAGGGAACTCAATTGTTGAGCATTACATTGGATATAAGAGTGTACATATGTCAAGAATTAGTTTCTTAATGTACAAGAGGAAATAATATTTTCAAACAAGCAGCTTTTCCCACGTCCTACAACATTTGACAATTTCTTTTGTGCGATATTCAGATCAAGGGCATTTTCATGTCTTGGTGATCAGAATTTTCTTGTACTATCCTCTTTCCGGACTAAGATATGTAAGTCTTTGGACTTACATTCTTTTCCATCAACTTCAAAAGTCCTCATGAGAAATTGAGGCTTACATTTTTTTAAGGCAAATTACCGTCACCCCCAAAGAGAAAGCCAAATTATAATAAATAAAAAAACCCTCGTGTTTGGATAATTTCAACCACCTCCTTATGAAATTCCCCTTCATTCAGTAGATAAATTTAACATTGTAAGGGCAGATGTGTAAGAAAATACATAGTTGAGGAGGATGGTTGTGATTACCGAAACATGAGGAATTTTTCGTAGTTTGATCTTGGGGCTATTTGTGAGAACCCCCTCTAGCATTATTTTAATGAGGATGGATCCAACTTCTTTTCCTTTATTAGTGAGAGACCTGTCCATTTTTATTCTCAAATTTACCCTTCCTCTATTCACTACCTATTATCACTACTTTGATGCACTTTTTATTTTTTATATTTTAATTTTCATTTTCGCTTATTTATTTATTTATTATTTAAACTTTTTTTTTAACTTTTCATTATATTTTTTTAAATTTTTTAAACTATATTTTTTTGTCTTCAGTTAAAACAACTATATTTCAATAAAACAACTATGATTAAAACAACTGTTATTAAAACAACTATACTTCTCCAACAACTCTCATTTATCAAAATCAACTATTTGTTAAATCAACTATTTATTAAAATCAACTAAAAAGTAGTAAAAACAACTTTGTTGTACGACAACAATTACATATCTGTAAATAACACCAACACAATTTCAACAAAAACAAACATCCATTATACTATTGATTGAACACAAAATTAGGCTTCAATATAAGAATTCAACAAAAAAATCCAAGTAAGAAACTTTATATTCAAGAATTGAGTTCCAAAAAAAAAAATCAGAGAATAAGAACAACAACAACACCAATGACACAATGTTGGCGGTGGTCTCTATTGAAATCTCATACGCAATATCAACCCTAGCGCCGCTGCATAGTTGTTGGGATGTGAAGCCCATGATTCAATGAAAATTCGCAAGAGGTTCTAGATTAGCCGGTTTTAATTTTATTAACATGCTTTGATTAGATTCGTTTAAAGCGGAATAAATCTAATCTAGCAACTTACAATTTTCGCGAGCAGATCCGTTTCTATCTTCGGCGCACGAACGAGGATCCACACCAAGCCTTCAATCCTCGAAGAACTGCTGTCCAGAAATTTCCAGTCATCTTCCCTCACCGATATCTCCGCGACGGCTGAACCGATCGAGAAACCCTTCGAACAGATTGTAGATCTAAGGGTTAGGAAGCTACTGTATAAATTTCGAGCCAATCGGACAAACGGTTGATTTATGGTGAATTACTTCGCAGGACTGCTCAGAAAATTCGGGAATAAATGCTTGCTCTAAAAACCTATAGTCTTCTATTGTATATCCCGGATTAATAATTCTTCTACAAGGGTGGACTTATACTTGAAGAAATCTAAATCTATAATCGAGAAATTTAGAGAGAAAAGAAGAAGAGAAAATTTTCTTTTCTTCCAACGTGTATTAGGCGTGTAGCAATTAATTCTCCTCTCATCAACCTAATCTCTATTATATATAGCACAAGGAATTAGAGTCCCACATAGAGAGGATTACATGGAAACAAATCCCACTGCTTCTATAACTCTATATAGTCGAAAATTATAATCCAAAGGGGACTTAATTTTCGGCTATATTAGTTGAACTTTATTTTCTCGATTAATTAGAAAATCCATTGGGCTACAATAGGGACTAAAGGAGAAAATATAAATCGGGCAACTAATAATTAATTAAATCCAAACTCTTAAAAGAATTCATTTAATTAATCATTAAATAATTATTTATTTTCCACTACCAAATAATTATTGAACTCCCGTTTATATTCTCAAATATTACATTCGAGCTCCGGTCGATCATTACTTAGATTCTCCCCACATTAAGATATCTTATAACCACCAAATAATTTATTCACTGCTAAATAAATTAAATGGTTTCTTTTCATGAGTCTTGCCCGCTTAACTTATTTGAGTATGCCGGATACGAAATCCACCTGGCCAGGACTTGGCATAAACAAATCTTATATGCTACTCAAGGGTTATTATCAATCTCATATTTCAGAGATGTGGATTCCTTTCGATAATTAATTTCCACCTATTAATTCTTAATGTCTCTACCCAACGCGGGGGCCATTTGACTCAATATAGGAATCTCTCCCATTGTGACATCAAAGTAGAGATCATCAATTAAATATGTACGTTAATTATCTAGGGATTAGAAAGTAAGTAATTTACTGTCAACTAGAAATAATACAGTTTCATTTTGAACAGTGATGAAATAATTATTTCACTTTGTCCGGTTCAACACATGCCGGGTGTGCTAGCACAATAAGTCAAAACAATAACTACAAAAGTTATTCGCTGTTTACTGTGATCAAGACCAATCACTTAAATATTGTGCTACAATCTTTTACCAATGGTTAGTCCATTTCCATCTAGATTGTGAACGTTTATCTTTATATTCTAAACGAACTTTCAAAATGATCAATCTATGCGCCGTAGCACACCATTTCGAATACTATTAGAATATTAGACTTATGCTTTTAATTAATTGACAAACAATCAATTAAATGCATTGAATACCCTAGTGCAGAGTCTCATAAAATGATAATAAACTATTTTATTAATTCAATAATAAAACTACGAAGCTAAAAGCGAGACTTTTAGTCTACTATCCTAACAATCTCCCACTTAGACTCAAAGACTCGCAGCTCAACATCTCTAACCCATCCATAGAACATATCTATAGGGCTATCATCCGATGTAAAAGCACACATTGTATATCTAGCAGAATATGCAATCGCAAAATTGCATAAACCTCCCACTATACGTTTTCACTTCCTTAGGAAAATAAATCTCCCACGGTGATAACATGCTATAGAAAAATTACTATGCTCGACCGTTAATTATTGAGTCGTACCAAGACTATCCGCCTAGTAAACTTGTATATAATCTTGTATCTTTTGAATACTCAAGAATATACTTTACCGCAGTCTAACATACTAGCCTCAAAATAAATTCACATTTGCTAACTATGCAAGATGCAAAGCAAGATTTGAATTTAATTATTTACTATAGCATATGTAAGGCAAGGAACTGCCTTCAACATCTCTATCAAATTACTTGTTCAAAGACACTAATTTCTCGATAGAGTGACTCCGTGACTGAAAGAAACAATCCTTTCCTTGGAATTTGTACATGCTAAATTTTGGCAAGTATTTAAATCAATATAACTTGTCCGTGACAACTTAATGTCCTATTTCATAGATCCTATAAAATGATCCATACGACATAACTAGTTCCACTCAAGTTATCCATATTGATTTGACTCAAGAAACAATACCCTTACCTAAATAATTTCCAAATCATTTTCTAAAAGGAAATTATTATCTAATACATCTTGTAAAACTTTCATCACGCTTCCGTTACAAAACGTGATATATCTAGATTCCTAATCAAAATCAAAACATTGATTCTATGATCAATCTAAATATCACATAATATGCGCACTTTGCTTAAATTCATAAATGAATTTATTAAGTTTGCAATGCAATGCATATGGCACTAAGCTAAAATCCATTTAATTTGCATCGTGAAATGCACTCGTCAAGAGATACGAAATCTTGACATCCATCTACCAAATTAAAGACAAGGCAGTGATAGATTTTAGGAATTTGAAATAGACTAAAATGTGGCTACTAGCTAGAAAGTTTTCTCGTAGTCGATCCATTTCTTTCCGACAGAACCTTCTTACTTTAAGCCTAACCTTTTAAAAGGTTTTCACTTTTCTCAGTCTAATCATTTCCACTTTGGATTCTTATAGCACTAAGCCAATTTCTTGCATTTATAAAAATGGGCGTTCATTCATAGTTCTAGGAAGGAACTATATGTTTATCAAGAATCTTGTTATCACTAACATTCTATAAACATACAATCTTACGATTTCGTTATGAATCCTCCCACTAGGATAAATCACCCTAAATGTAACACTAGTAACTTAAATTCCTCCCACTGGAAAGTGGCATTGGAATTTCTATACTAGAACACAAGCGAAACTCTTAACGTATTTAGGGTATACTAGAAGACTAAGACAGTCAAACTTCCTTCAAACTTCGTCATTAGGCTATGTAGTCCAAAACATGATCTTCCTTTAAGAATCCAACATTGATACAAATCAATGTTTTCTTAACTCTAGGAATCAAAATGGATCACTATTATTTTTCTCTTAATATTCCATACAAGAGACAATTATTTCTAACTTATCTTCTACAGTTGTGTTCTCCGGAAGCATAAATGCTAACTGACTCCAGTTCCGAATAATACACCGATTGTACGTTTAAACAATCTTTAATTCGGCAAGAGTCATTGGATACTAACTTAGAAGATCTTAAGTTCTTAAATAAATAACCGTCTCAAATGTATATATTAGAAAAATAAATAATATTCAATAAATCACGACAAATTAAACCGTCTTCAATAAGTATTAATTATTTTCGTCGCTATATTATATTCTATTGTGGTTCAATTTGGTACAAACATATCTAGGATAAATCCCTAGTTTAACCAAAATGTTCAATAACTTATACCCATAAAGTTTCGCCATATCAAATGACTTGATATATTTATTCAAATGCTTATCTGTCACGGTCTTCAATTTCTTTAAGACCTCATATATATGTCGCATAATATAAATATATCTATGTCTCGAGATATCATCAATAAATGAGATGAACTACTCAAAATTACTTTGGCTAGGGTATTTGCAGGCCCACAAACTATAGAATAAAATAAATCCAAAAAATATTTGATCTTATTTACACTAGGCCCATCAACCGGGCACATGGTCATTTTACTTTTCAAATAAAACTAGTAACTCACCCGTGCGATGCACGGGATTAATTCTAAGTTCCATTTTGTAGTGACTAAAACACGTCCACAATGTAAATCAAACACATTTATGAATGAAAAGAGGATGCTAATGCGATGCATGGGGTAATATAAAAAAAAATACGTATTTGTAGATAAAGTAATCGAACGAAAACTTTGAATATTTGATATATAATACAGTATAATCTAAAAAAAATTAAAAACCATATCAATTCCATTTGATTTAAGTACCGAGATACACAAAATAAATGATAAAAGAAAATATAAAGTACTAAAATTGTGATATAAAAAATAAGATACATTATGTGACATGAATGGTACAACTATCTCGTCCAATACACTCGTATCCTTAACAGGAAACTTAATTATCGAAGTAACGTTTTACACCACATGCATTGACATCTTCTATAACTCATCTACTACCTTGCGAGTAAAGTGCACATTTTTAATTCTTAGACTGGCAGTGCCTTCACTTTTCATGAACCGTAAAGGCCCATCGTAAATCAGTCTCCAATTTTTACTTAAAGTAAAATCCAACCCCTTGTAAATATCAAATAATCATGCCATGGATGCGAAACGAATATATATTTATATACTCTATTGAGGTTAATTAATAGATTTATCCATTGAATGTAATAGTAGTGTAGGAAATAAAATATTGTTAATATATCAATCAATGTGTCTAAATAAAATTGTTTATTTTCCACAATGACCAAGTCATTATTAAATAAACAAACTATTTATTTTAAACCATCCTATAAAAGAAAAATAAATTCCTTCTATTTGGAAGACACACAATGATAGTCTCTAAACATAAAATCCTACTTCGATTTGAACATAATTAAATGTCACTACTATTCTTGATGTCAAGTGAGTGACAAGAAGCCTAATTATTAGCTGGCGATTGAATGATTGACTGAATATGACTTCTAAAAGTGCCTTCTTCGATTTTCAGAGGATCGTAAACCCTATTTGAATTTACATAATAATTTCAATAGAAAAGATCCTTTTCTTATTCAATTGAAAATATCAAAATTCAATAGATTTCTTTTGGATTAAGTTGATCTCGGTTTCCCACTGATCTTGGTTTCTAAGAGTTCATGAACTTTCAAATGACGTATAGTCTTTCGAACATGAAGACTAACCAATAATCCAAATAAATATGCATGTATTCAAGAGGTTTTTAACATGGCTACAAATTAAAACATAGTTCTAAATTTCTCACGTTACTAAGAAATTCACTATTATATTATTTTGTTCTTGCCATGGGCTCATCTTAGTGTTTCTATATACTGAACCAAAATTCATATATAACACCGAACCAATTAATCATCCTAAGAAAATAAATGAAGAACTAAATTTTCTTCCAAAAATTCACTTCATTTATTAACTCACGAATTTCCTCAATTAAAATACATATTTAAATTCCTCAATCGAAAGGCAACACTTAATATATTATTATAGGTCGATTAATCCTAGCAAAGTGAGTCTTCAAAGTGGATCTAAGGATATATCATTATAATTGCTAGAGAATCAAACAAATAAACTTAAACTAAGGGCATCCTTAAGAACTCTAGATTGTCACTTAATATGGCTCCCTCAAACCAAATTTTGAAATCAACCGACAATCCATCACTATGAGGAACCGGTAGGCTACGGAGTGTAGACAGACTACAAGTTTTCAATAGACAGACATGTGAAACATCTTTAATTTTATTATCATTCCAATTCGGCGGTCTTGGAAAATAAAATTAAATAGTCGGTTACTTTGGTCCAATAAAATATAACAGGGACTTCGGAGTGAAGTATAGTTATAATTATATTTTATTGTTAAGTGTTTAACCATCAAGTCATCTTTAAATCAATTGTTCTATGATATCCGTCGACTCGGAGTGAGACAAACATATCACTACAATTTCTTTAATAATTATCCGTTAGGAGACTTTTCTAGATAAGTCTATAATTAAAAGTGCCCGGAGTGGGTGCGAAATTCGATAAATCTCCTTCCTCACAATTAATTAATTCATCTTAAAGCCTATGATGGAGACCTTAGGATTTATACGTAATAAACTCCCCGATACACTTAATATTTTAAAAACATTTTTCATGAGGAAATCTATGAAAGTAATTACAATGCTCAATTTCTAGATTCTCTAATTATATGTCTTTGGACTATCAATTAATTTTAAATTGATTATTCTATGATATCTATTTTCTACCACATGGAGAAAATAATGTATCACTATAATCGATTCCAAATTATCCATTAGGAGATTTTTCTAGATAATGTCTATAATTAATATGCCCGGAGTGGGAGCGAAATTCGATAAATCTCATTTCTCATAATCAATCATATTATCAAAATCTATGACGATGCCAATATAATTAATCATAGAAATACTATGAGCACCTATTGAGTGTGTTCTATTTCTATGTTCTCTAGTTATATATATCAAGGGATCCTATTAATACACAAATTAATCATCCTATATAACTGTTAGAGTCGGTGACCAACAAGCCAAATTTATCATGTTCAACACAATCATCTATGTTATCTAATTATAGGCCATGGTATTACATAAAAACATTTATAACCAAATATAATACACATAGATGAACATGAACATAATAAATTAAATACAAATTTATGCATGTACAAGTTTCATGTTGTCCAATTATATATCATGGGTATCACATAAACAAATTAAGCCCAAATATAATAAACATGAATAATGCATGCAATCATGCTCATAACAAATATAAGCACACAACAACCATAAAATATTAAATAAAGCAATTTAATTTTCCGCTATTATGGTTAAGTTGGGACTCCCGGATTAAGACTCCTTAAAATTAGGAAGTCCAAAAGTCCCCATAAACTCTAGAATTCTCGAATTCAAGGCTGCCCGGAACCGCTGCCCGCTGGCCGATGTCGAGACCCCGCACGGTTGATAATTCTGGTGTTGTCTTGGAATTTCCAGCCTTGTTCTGAAATTTATATCTCAATCTGGTAACCTCCGATTCACGATCCGAACGGTAGTGTTCTACGTCAAGAAGTTAGGAAACTCCAAAAAAAATTTCAGCTTGATCCGACGGTGGATAAGGCCGTGATAACAGAAACGGCACAGTCGCGCAAACAATTCCGAGAACAAAATCTGCTCTATTCTATCTATGTAATTTCTATCTAAAACTCCTCTAGAAAAATTACAAAAAATACAAATATCGTAGGCACACGATCTTCCATCAATATCTCGCGATGGAAATTAAAACCGACAAGTAACCACTCACGAGGCAGTGGGATCCATTCACATAAAACATAAATAAAACAATCCATAACCATAATAGCGGATTTTCTATTCTGCAAAACAAAGTCAGAAACAAAACGCTATATGCTACATATGAATTCTCCGTTTCATGCAACTTTGGACAACAAGATGAACCTCAAACGAATTAATCAAAGAAGCTCTGATACCAATTGTTGGGATGTGAAGCCCAGGATTCAATGAAAATTCGCAAGAGGTTCTAGATTAGCCGGTTTTAATTTTATTAACATGCTTTGATTAGATTCGTTTAAAGCGGAATAAATCTAATCTAGCAACTTACAATTTTCGCGAGCAGATCCGTTTCTATCTTCGGCGCACGAACGAGGATCCACACCAAGCCTTCAATCCTCGAAGAACTGCTGTCCAGAAATTTCCAGTCATCTTCCCTCACCGATATCTCCGCGACGGCTGAACCGATTGAGAAACCCTTCAAACAGATTGTAGATCTAAGGGTTAGGAAGCTACTGTATAAATTTCGAGCCAATCGGACAAACGGTTGATTTATGGTGAATTACTTCGCAGGACTGCTCAGAAAATTCGGGAATAAATGCTTGCTCTAAAAACCTATAGTCTTCTATTGTATATCCCGGATTAATAATTCTTCTACAAGGGTGGACTTATACTTGAAGAAATCTAAATCTATAATCGAGAAATTTAGAGAGAAAAGAAGAAGAGAAAATTTTCTTTTCTTCCAACGTGTATTAGGCGTGTAGCAATTAATTCTCCTCTCATCAACCTAATCTCTATTATATATAGCACAAGTAATTAGAGTCCCACATAGAGAGGATTACATGGAAACAAATCCCACTGCTTCTATAACTCTATATAGTCGAAAATTATAATCCAAAGGGGACTTAATTTTCGGCTATATTAGTTGAACTTTATTTTCTCGATTAATTAGAAAATCCATTGGGCTACAATAGGGACTAAAGGAGAAAATATAAATCGGGCAACTAATAATTAATTAAATCCAAACTCTTAAAAGAATTCATTTAATTAATCATTAAATAATTATTTATTTTCCACTACCAAATAATTATTGAACTCCCGTTTATATTCTCAAATATTACATTCGAGCTCCGGTCGATCATTACTTAGATTATCCCCACATTAAGATATCTTATAACCACCAAATAATTTATTCACTGCTAAATAAATTAAATGGTTTCTTTTCATGAGTCTTGCCCGCTTAACTTATTTGAGTATGCCGGATACGAAATCCACCTGGCCAGGACTTGGCATAAACAAATCTTATAAGCTACTCAAGGGTTATTATCAATCTCATATTTCAGAGATGTGGATTCCTTTCGATAATTAATTTCCACCTATTAATTCTTAATGTCTCTACCCAACGCACCGGGGGCCATTTGACTCAGTATAGGAATCTCTCCCATTGTGACATCAAAGTAGAGATCATCAATTAAATATGTACGTTAATTATCTAGGGATTAAGAAAGTAAGTAATTTACTGTCAACTAGAAATAATACAGTTTCATTTTGAACAGTGATGAAATAATTATTTCACTTTGTCCGGTTCAACACATGCCGAGTGTGCTAGCACAATAAGTCAAAACAATAACTACAAAAGTTATTCGCTGTTTACTGTGATCAAGACCAATCACTTAAATATTGTGCTACAATCTTTTTCCAATGGTTAGTCCATTTCCATCTAGATTGTGAACGTTTATCTTTATATTCTAAACGAACTTTCAAAATGATCTTTCTGTGCGCCGTAGCACACCATTTCGAATACTATTAGAATATTAGACTTATGCTTTTAATTAATTGACAAACAATCAATTAAATGCATTGAATACCCTAGTGCAGATTCTCATAAAATGATAATAAACTATTTTATTAATTCAATAATAAAACTACGAAGCTAAAAGCGAGACTTTTAGTCTACTATCCTAACAATAGTGTCGTCATTCTCCCTAGGGAAAACCCTAATGATGTCCTTGACGAGAGAATTCCAGGGGTGAAGACCGCCTTTTTTTCGCTGCGGTGAAGGGACGAACGCCGTTGGGGGAAGAGAGTAGACAGGGCGAAATAGACATTAAGAGAATGCGTGATACAAGGGCGGTGGTATGGAGTGCAACGACGGCGGCGCAGAGGGTTGGATGCGGCGGTTTTGAGAGAGAAAACCAGAGAGGGGAATATGAGACATCGAGAGAACGTGAAATAAATTGTTATTTTAGATATAAGATAAAAGGGCAAATTAGGTATATTAGTCATGTCAAATACAATTGTTAAGTGTATATTTTTAAACTTAATTGCACCTTTTATTTGGAGCTTTTGGTGTGTTTTAACGATAATTGGTGCTTAAAATGGTTATTATTTGTATTTTAGGTACAAATCGAAGAATTGACAACTTATGGGGTAAAAACTGCAATTTCGGAGAAAAAGTGGGCCAAAAGTAAAAAAATCAAAACTCTGAAGAATTAAAGACCGGACGACCGTCCGGATTTCAGTGCTATTTCTCGCACGGGCGTCCGGGTTCACGAGGTGGCGCAGTGAAGGAAGTTTAATTACACAAGGAAACCACCCTCTTATATTTTTGCACCCTATTTAAAGGCCAAAAAGCACACAATTAGGAATTTATCTTTCTACACGCAATCTAGGAGCAAGAGAACGGAGCAACGAAGACGAAGACTTGACGAATCTTCATCATAGTTCTCCCTTTACTTTTATTTTTCGCTTTTTATGAACTTTCATATTTTTATTACGCTTTTCGTAGAGAACATGAGTAGCTAAGTTTTTTACCTAGGATTTTGTTGGAACCCTATGTGGTGATTCGAACCTATTTTTCTACTATTATGCAAGTTTAAATTCTTCGATTATTTCTTCTATTTTGATCTTATTTAGCGCATGAACGTAGCTAATTTATGTTGCTATGTGTTATTGTTAGATTGAATCGACAGATCGTTTTAATAATTAGAACAGGGATAGAAGAGCCTTCGAGTAGTTTTCACCGGATGAGTGTGTTAATTGCATGTATTATCGTAGACATATAGATAATACCTTAGGTAGCCGTTTACGAGACTTGTTATTTAATGCTTTATTCATACTAGGTTTGCATAGACATATAGTGAATCGTTTATGAATAATAGACTTATAATACACGCGACAGCGGGTTATGAGTAATTTCGTGTCTTGGGTTAATAATCGGGAATCGTAACTTGCATGATAGAAGATTAATTGGGTGAAGAATTATCGCATAGGGGAAGATAAAATCCTAGGTTCGTTTTCATATTGATATTTTTTCGTGATTATTTGCTTTCTTAATTAGTTTAATTGTTTAGTTGATTTAAATTGACAACCTTGCGTAGGCTGGATAAAAATCATAGTTGTTAGAATTTGGTACTTAGGATTAGATAATTTGAGTATTCCCTATGGGATCGACATCCGACTCTCACGAGTCCACTTTTACTACTTGTTTGCGATACGTGCACTTGCGTGTTGGTATTTAGCACCCAATAAGTTTTTGGCACCGTTGCTGGGGACTACACTAAATTATTTATTTATCCTAATATTAAATTTGAGCAATTTTTCTGACTTCAGCGGTTTTATTTATTTTATTTAATTATTTTATTTTTATTATTTTGTTTTGAGTACTTTTTTTTATGCGAAAAGGACACGATACGAACTTGCTACCTCTTGATCCCGAAATTGAGCGAACGTTTAGGCAAGCCAGGAGAAATCAACGGTTAGCTCAAAACGCTCCCGCAACGATGGAAGAAGAGATTAATCGTAGGGAAGACGACCAAGGGCGCCTACCGAATGCGGTGGGGGAAATCCTCAATGAGCAAGAGCAACGCCAGCTAATTAATCCACCACCTCGTCAACGAGCATTGCATGAGTACACCGTTCCAACACTCAATGGGTTTCAATCAAGCATCCAGCAACCCCCCATTGAAGCCAACAATTTCGAAATTCGAGCGAGACTCCGCACTATGCTCCAAAACAATGGGTTATTTAGCGGATTGGCTCATGAAGATCCACATCTCCATTTGGTCAACTTTCTCGAAACGTGTGATTCGCAGAAGATGAACGGAGTGTCGCCCGAAGCACTGCAACTCCGCCTGTTCAAGCACTCTCTACAAGGAGCCGCCCGAGAATGGTTACAAACTCGCGCGCCACACTCCATCTCGTCTTGGACCCAGCTAGCACAACTCTTCATGAACACATACAACTCCCCAACAAAAACTGAGAGAATCTGGAGAGAAATTCAAAACTTCATACAAGAAGCCGGGGAAGCATTATTCGAGACATGGGAGCGGTTCAAACAGTTAGTAAGGAGGTGCCCGAATCACGGACTTCAAGAGTGGCGCCAACTGCAAATATTTTACGATTGATTGCAAGACAACTCGAGGACCGTGCTCGACTCTGCAGCTGGCGGAATGTTCATGATTTTAACTTACGACGAAGCATACGAACTCTTGGAGTGAATTGCTAGAAACAAATACATGCGGGCATCGGACCGGTCGAACAGCGGAGCAGTCAAGACGGGATGAATTTTGGAATAGGACGGGGTCACCGCAATCACTGCGCAATTAGAGAAGCTATCAAAACAAGTTGTAGCATTGCAAACACAACAAGTCCATGCACTCACAATTCCCGACCAGTGCGTAGAAGAAACGGAGTCTCTGAATTATGTGCATGACACCAACCGACAACAGAGGAACCCGTACTCCAACACGTATAATCCGGGATGGAAGGATCACCCTAAATTTGGTTGGGGAGGAAATCAACAAGGACAAAGGCAAGCACCACCTCAAGGCTAACCGCCTAATTATTCAAGACCAGCTGCCGGATTTCAAAATCCGCCTCAAGCCCCACCTCAAGGAGGAGACCTCGCAAATATCTTGGCCCAATTTATGACGTCTACACAAGCATCCATCCGAAATTTGGAAACACAGATGGGTCAACTTGAAACCCAGCTAACCGCGAGGCCATCGGGAGCACTGCCGTCGAATACGGAAGATCCTCAAAAGAACAACATCGAGTAGTGCAATGCTGTAACATCGAGCAGTGCAATGCCGTAAAAAAAATAAAAAAATAAATAAATAAATAAACCGGACGGCCGTCCGAAAAAGAGCACAAAAACCGGGACGGCCGTCCGAGCTAAAAATTGGGTGTTTTAAATTTTACAAAATTAGATTTTCTCCCCCATTATTTCCTAAACCCTCCTCTTTTCTTCTCTCAAACTCCCACACACAAATTTTTGAATTTTTTTCGATTTATTCTTCCAAAATTCACCAATTTTTTTCTTTGTTGGTGTGACAGGGAGGTTAGGGGAAATCGAATCAATTCTTCAAATCTACTTATTTGAGAGAGCTAGGGAGGAGACCCCTATCACATCGACTCCGACTAAATCAAGTGTTTTCTATCATTAAAACTTTGTGCTAATTTCACTGAGGGCAACGAAAATCTTAAGTTTGGGGGTGAAAAACATATGTTTATGCTAATTTGTTTTAGTTTGCATGCATTAGGCTTTATTGTTTTTATTGTTTTTATTGCTTTTATCGTTTTTTTTCCGAAATATAAAAAAAAAAAAAAATTGCTTGAGTCGAATGCATCGATGATTTATGATGATGAGAGATGATCAATATTTGATGATGATATTGCTTGTTTTGTGTGATAATGATTTGATGTTTGTTTAGCTTTCGATTCAACGGAACTTAGAAGTAAATTATTGCTAGGAATCACACTTTGTGCATTGCTTTGGTTGAATGTTTTGTATTTTAAATTTGGAATTAATTTGTGCTAGATCATGGCTATGTTCGGTTTAGAACTCACCTTACAAAATTTATGATACGAAGTATTGAGTAGTGAGTGATTTGGGATATGATTTGGGCCTTCTTTGAACCATTTGAGCCTTTCAAACCGACCTTTTTATCGAAATTATCCTTAGAACCTTGATTTGAGCCTCGGAGAAAAGGTGTTCTTTCTTTTAACCAATGTGTATAAGGTAGTATAGATGGAGAATCTTGAAAAATTACCCCTTGGAGTTCGGTTGGAAAATTTTATAAGGACCTTCTTCTTGTTTTTCGAAAAAAAAGAGAGAGGAAAAAAAAAGGAAGAAAAATATATATGGGTCAACATAAAAAAAAAAAAAAAAAAAAAAAAAAAAAAAAAAAAAAAGAAGAAGAAGAAGAAAAAGAAGAAGAAGAAGAAGAAGAAGAAGGGAGAAGAAAGGACTAGTTGTTGAAATTATTTTTGAAAGCTCGATCCATTGCCTCAAAAGCAAAAGTGGAGACTTTTGAACTTTTGAGAATCGAGTTTATTAAAGTCCTTAGAGGTGAATTCATTGTTTCAAACGCCTATCTTTCAAATTTTGGCGTAATCACCTCAATTCAAGAATAATAGCCATATATACCCATGTTTCCTACCTCGAACCAAAGAGCCTAACAATTGGAAGCCACAAAGCCCCAATGATCCCAATAGCTTGATGTTCGATATTAGTAGTGTAGAATAATTTGGTGAGTATTTGGAGTCAAACATATGCATGTAAGCATACATTTTTTCTATCTTTAATTTTTAAATATTGGATGCTTGAAGCAATTGCATGATTTGTGGTTTTTTGCTATGGTAAGTGACTAAGTGCTTTTGAATTTTGAGCTTGCGAATGCCTAAGAATTTTCATTATAATTACAAGTTCTGAAAACGTGAAGTTGGTCATTAATCTATGTGATGAGATGCGGTAGTTGAGTTATTTGCTTACGATTAGATTTTGCTTGAGGACAAGCAAAAGTTCAAGTTTGGGGGTGTGTTGAGTGTAAATTTTACGCTCAATACGTTTACTTTACGTGGATCTTTTGTTTAGATTTAATTATATTTGTGCTTTTAATTGATTGATTTTGTTTTTTATAGGTGAAAACGAGAATTAGGTGTCCATGAAGGAAAAAAGATCAAAAAGAAAGGAAAAAGTTGCAAATAAGGAAATAAATCGAATTGGAAGAAGCAATCTCGCCACAGCTTTGGTAGTGTCCACCGTTACGAGCATATCTCTCTTATACGAACTCCAAATTAGCTGATTTTGGCGGCATTGGAAAGCTAATGTCAAGGGATACAATTCTTATTTACGCAACATTCCAAAATTCGGACTCCAACATGGCGAAAATTGAAGAACAAAGCCTGATGGAGGAAAGTGGCGGAAATTGATTCCTATTAGGTTTCTACTACTTCCTTATCAAGAAAAGCCTATAAAAGCAACAAGTCCCTACACCATAAGCACGAAATTTGGCACCACAAAAAGCGAGGAACGAAGATCAACGAAGACTCAAGCATAGTTTTTCTTATTTAATTTATTTATTTTTATTTTCTTTATCATAAGAATCACGAGTAGCTAAGTCTTTATTTCTAGGATTTTTATTTGGAACCCTATGTGGGATTTATAAACCCAATTCTATGATTTTATGCAAGTTTTAATTCCGAATTATTTCTTCTACTTGTTTTATTAAGTTCATGAAACTGGCCACTTTATGTGCTTTTATGTTACTGTTAATCGCATGAATCGGAAGATCGGATTGATAATTAGAACTGTGGTAGAAGAGCCTTTGTGGTATTAACATAGGAATATAGTTAATCTCTTAGGTAGCCATTATTGAGATTTGTGCTTAATGCTGTGTTCTAGAATTAATTGCATAGGAATATAGTAATTGAATCTAGAGTATTAGAATCGTAATACACGCGGAAGCGGGTTATGATTATTTTAGCATCTCAAGTTAATAATTCGGGTTAATTGCTTGCATAATTGAAGGAATTGGGGGAGTAATAATCACATACGGGGAAGAATAAAATCCTAGGGTTGCTTATCTTGATTAAATCTTTGTTTTAAATTGCTTTCTTGTTTTTGCTTGCTTTTAATTTAGTTTAATTTAGTTAATTCTTTCTAAAATTCGACTGTGTAGGGTGGGCTTGATAACAATTGGTAGAATTTAGCGTCTAGGATTAAGTAATTAAATATTCCCTGTGGGTTCGATATCCGGACATAATTGTCTACTATATTACTTGTTCGATACGTGCACTTGCGTGTAGTTTTTCGGCCAACAGCCGTGCGAGATTTGGAGAGGCTACTGCCCAAAATTGAGAAGGGGCGCGGCCGTGCGGATTTTACACCTAATTCTCCCACGGCTGTCCGAGAAAAAAGAGGCTACTGCCCAAAATTGAGAAGGGGCGCGGCCGTGCGGAATTTACACTGAATTCTCGCACGGCCGTCCGAGATAAAAAACGGGCAGATTAAAAAAGGGTTTACACACCACAATTTTCACAATTTCAAATCCCCTCTCTCCCCCACTTCGAACCCTAACCCCCTCCCTTCGAAATTTTCTCTTTTCTTTTAATTATTTCGCCTCAAATTCACCGACTACACACACATAATACTCAAACACGGTGGTTTGTTGTTGATTTGTGCAGGGAGGATTCAAGAAGGGTGCAAATTTCTCTAAAAACCCATTCAACAAGGACCGCCCACAAGGTGTTCGACGATTTGCCCGAGTCAAGTTTGGGGGAAATTTTGCACACCAATTCACTTCAAATCCCTTCCACAAGGCATTCTCACATCATGGGGAAACGAGGACGTGACGGGGAGGGCACCTCACAAGGCGAAGGCACTTCAAAAGGCAAGGGGAAGGGCAAGAAAGCCGATCAAATTCCAACCCCCGATGACGATGCTTTTTGTGTCGAAGGCGCCAAGGTTCGTTTCGAAAAACAAAAAGTGAAGAAACTTGTGACGGAGCGCGCATATGAAGTCACCCTTCCGCAATTTGCACCGTTGCATCAAGAATTCCTACGACGAGGGTGGCAATCATTATTGGAACCGACGGAGTCGATCAATCTATCTTTGGTCCGCGAGTTATACGCCAACACCCGTATTCTCCTAACTTTGGATAGGAAGACGAGCACGGTTCGAGGGAAGAGGGTCGATTGGAGTGCCAAGGCCATCAACTCCTTCTATAACCTCCGACATGAGCCATTCAATTGGGAACAAATGCAACTCGCGGTAACAAGAGATCAACTCGGCGAAGTTTTGTGCGATGGCCCCCCAATTTGGTCCGAATTCTCAACCGAGGAGGCATACGAGTTGGAGTGGAAATGCATCCACCAAATAGGCAAGGCGTGCCTTACTTTCATATGCGCCAACCTCATCCCCACCGGCTCGTGGACTCACATGGACCCCGAATGGTGTGTTCTTGCATATTACATTCTAAAGGGCACACCGATCAATATTGGCGAAATCATGTCCGACCGTTTTTGGATCTCCATGATCAACAACTCCAAAGGGTTCTATTTACCTTGCCTCGTTACCGGCCTATACAAGAAGGCGAAGGTCCCAACCAAAACGACGGATATTCTCACACTAACTCGGAAGCCGATGAGTAACCTTGCGGCCCGACAATTTAAGGCACCCATCCATGATGGCGAGCAACCAGTCGATAGCCAACAATTAGCTCCACCCGAGGGTCCAAGCACAAGTTCGGACCGCCATTTTCAAAGAAGAATGGAGCGGGAGTTGGTCATTACTAGAAATCGGCTTGCCACGGTGGAGCACAAGGTGAGCACAATCGAATCCCTTCAACGGTGGTCGGGGAAGATGCTCCAAGCCATTGTGCGCCATTTGGTTTGCGGTACTCCCGAGTGCGCCGAACCGGAACCATTGCCCGCACCGATTCTTGAGCCGGTACCCGAGCTATTGGAGGACGAGGAGGATGGTAATGCTCATGAGCACGGTGGGATTGGTGAGCAACCCGATGATGGTTCAGACGCTTAAACAGGTGTTTTCTATCCTTAAACTCCGGGCGAATCACATTGAGGGCAATGTGAATTTTAAGTTTGGGGGTGGTTAACTATTTGTTTTCTTTTATGTGCGCCTAATTTGTGTTTTACTTGTTTGTTAGTTTGCATGCTTTAGTTTTTGTTTTAGTTGTCGTTTAATTATTTTCGTTTTATTATTTGCTTTGAAATAAAAAAATTTGGATCGACACATCGATGAATTATGATGATGGGAGATGGTCAATGTTTGATGATGAGATTACATGTTTTATGTTGATAAGGAGTAGATATTCGTTTAGCTTTCGATTCAACGGGACGTAGAAGTGAATTATTGCTAGGAATCACACCTTGTGCATTGCTTTGGTTGAATGTTTGGTATTTTAAATTTGGAAATTATTTGTGCTAAATCATGCTTTGTTCGGTTTTAAAACTCACCTTAGGACATTTATGATACGAAGTATTGGGTAGTAAGTTGTTTGGGATATGATTTGGGCCTTCTTTGACCCGTTTGAGCCTTTCGAGCCTACCTTTTTATCGAATTTATCCTTAGAACCTTGATTTGAGACTCGGAGAAAAGGTGTTCTTCTTTTAGCCAATATGTAGAAGGTAGAAAAATGGAGATTTTTGAACAATTATCCCTTGGAGTTCGGTCGAAAATTCTTATAAGGTCTTTCTTCTTCTTCGATAATTAAAAAAAAAAAAAAAAAAGAAGAAGAAGAAGAAGAAGAGATTAGAATGGAGAAATAAGGACTAGTTGTTGAATTGTGTTGAAAGCTCGATCCATTGCCTCAAAGGCAAAAGTGTAGACGTTTGAACTTTTGAGAATCGAGTTTATTAAAGTCCTTAGAGGTGAATTCATTGTTTCAAACGCCTATCTTTCAAATTTTGGCGTAATCACCTCAATTCAAGAAAATTAGCCACACATACCCATATTACCTACCTCGGACCAAAGAGCCTAACAATTGAAAGCCACAAAGTCCCAATGATCCCAATAGCTTAATGCTCAATATTAGTTGAGTAGAATAATTTGGTGAGCATTTTGGAGTCAAATATATGCATGTAAGTATAAATTCTTTCTATCTTTAACTTGCAAATATTGGATACTTGAAGCAATTGTATGATTGTAGTTTTTGGTAATAGTGAGTGACTAAGTTCCGTTGAATGTTAAGCTTACGAATACCTAGGAATTGTCATCATAATTGCAAGTCCTGAAAACGCGAAGTTGATCAATCGATCTATGTAATGAGATGTATAGTCGAGTTTTGTGCTCATAAATTGATTTTACTTGAGGACAAGCAAAAGTTCAAGTTTGGGGGGTTGACAAATGATTTGTCTCAAGCATTACAAAAGGGAGATCAAGATATTGTGACCGCCATGCAACTTGTCCAAGTAAGTAAGAAAAAGCTTCAACAAATGAGAGATAATGGGTGGGAAGCATTTTATGAAAAAGTGGTGGATTCTTGTGGTAATCTTGAAATTGATGTGCCCAACATGGAGTCAAGGTACGTGAAAGGTAATAAATCCAAAAGACTAGCTCCGTTATTGACAAATCTCAATTATTTCAAGAATGATTGCTTTTACATGTCATAGATTTTGTAATGAAAGAGTTGGGTGATCGATTTACACCGGAAAATGTTGAGTTGTTGAATTGTGTAGCATGTTTGAATCCTTGTTCTTCTTTTCAAGATTTTGACATTAAATCACTTGTGAGGTTGGCAAGATTCTACCCAAATGACTTTGAGGATGTTAGTGATAAGGAGTTGTCTAGCCAACTTGAGACTTATATTGAGTGTGTCAAGATGGACGATAATTTTTCCAAGTTGAAGGGTATTTCGGATCTATGTAGGACTCTTGTTCGTACAAAAAAACACAAGACATTTGGATTGGTGTACACACTTTTGAAGCTAGCTTTGTCATTACCGGTGGCCACGGCAAGTGTTGAGCGAGTATTTTCTGGCATGAAATATGTGTAGAATGAGTTGAGAAATCGAATGGCAAATTCATGGCTTAATGATTGCTTGGTGGCATTTGTGGAAAAAGAAGTGTTTATTACAGTCGATGATCTAGATATTATCAAGCGCTTTCAAGCCATGAGTAAGAGAAGAATGCATTTACGCTTGGACTAGAAATAAATTTTTAATCTGAGTTGTAATTGAAACATTATTATTATTTAAATTTTTTTTCTATGCGGCATACCCTAAGTTTTTATGCTGGATCCGCCACTGTTGGGGGGGTGTTAAGTGTATATTTTTACACTTAATTGCACCTTTTAATTGGAGCTTTTGGTGTGTTTTAACGATAATTGGTGCTTAAAATGGTTATTATTTGTATTTTAGGTACAAATCGAAGAATTGGCAACTTATGGGGTAAAAACTGCAATTTCGGAGACAAATTGGGGCAAAAGTAAAAAAATCAAAACTCTGAAGAATTAAAGACCGGATGGCCGTCCGGATTTGAGTGCTATTTCTCGCACGGGCGTCCGGGTTCACGAGGTGGCGCAGTGAAGGAAGTTTAATTACACAAGGAAACCGCCCTCTTATATTTTTGCACCCTATTTAAAGGCCAAAAAGCACACAATTAGGAATCTATCTTTCTACACGCAATCTAGGAGTAAGAGAACGGAGCAACGAAGACGAAGACTTGACGAATCTTCATCATAGTTCTCCCTTTACTTTTATTTTTCGCTTTTTATGAACTTTCGTATTTTTATTATGCTTTTCGTAGAGAACATGAGTAGCTAAGTTTTTTATCGAGGATTTTGTTGGAACCCTATGTGGTGATTCGAACCTATTTTTCTACTATTATGCAAGTTTAAATTCTTCGATTATTTCTTCTATTTTGATCTTATTTAGCGCATGAACGTAGCTAATTTATGTTGCTATGTGTTATTGTTAGAATTGAATCGACAGATCGTTTTAATAATTAGAACAGGGGAAGAGCCTTCGAGTAGTTTTCACCGGATGAGTGTGTTAATTGCATGTATTATCGTAGACATATAGATAATACCTTAGGTAGCCGTTTATGAGACTTGTTATTTAATGGTTTATACATACTAGGTTTGCATAGACATATAGTGAATTGTTTATGAATAATAGACTTATAATACACGCGACAACGGGTTATGAGTAATTTCGTGTCTTGGGTTAATAATCGAGAATCGTAACTTGCATGATAGAAGATTAATTGGGTGAAGAATTATCGCATAGGGGGAAGATAAAATCCTAGGTCCGTTTTTATATTGATATTTTTTCGTGATTATTTGCTTTCTTAATTAGTTTAATTGTTTAGTTGATTTAAATTGACAACCTTGCGTAGGCTGGATAAAAATCATAGTTGTTAGAATTTGGTACTTAGGATTAGATAATTTGAGCATTCCCTGTGGGATCGGCATCCGACTCTATATATATATATATATATATATATATATATATATATATATATATATATATATATATATATATATAACAATATTAAATATATATATATATATATATATATATATATATATATATATATATATATATATATATATATATATTTATATCCACCATAATATAAGTATTGAGTTGGGGGGTTTCACTAATTATCCCTTTAATCTTACCTCGGGGGTGACCACTATTTTTTTATTTTTCGGCATTATGCTTTAACTATTGTCAAAGAGGAAAATTACATTTAAGATTGTTCGTGCAAACTGAAGTAGCAGAGCCTACTCCAACAGTAAATGTTATTATGATGTGATGAATGTTATTATGATGTGATGAACGGCTGATTAAGATTAATATTTAATTGAACAAATACAGAAACGAGCATTTCTTACATTCTTCCATTCAAATCATTCACCAAAACAAATATAAAGGCAATAATATCTGGAACAAAGAAGTTATTCCAAATCATTTATTTATGAATGATGTTAAGCAATCACGAATAGATGTTTTTTTTCCTTGAGTAGTGATGCCCCCAATACTTTAGTTGGTGAAAATATATTCATTCTTCAATGGGTTTATCCACCAATTTATTCCAAATTTCAATCTTGAAAAATGTTAAACCAACAAACAAATAATTTTTTTTATCTCTCGCAATAGTTGTAAATACTAAGGATATACACTAAATTTATGGACTACACTCATTCGATGATAAAAATAAGGGTAAATTACACACCTCTGGGTAATGTCAAATTACGAAAAAATCCTTCATGTTAGGGTAATTACAACCACCCCTTAACTATGAATCTTCTTACACGTCCACCTTTGCGGTGTCAAATTGTGTAGAATCTTCTAGATAATGTGGAAAATATTCCAATTTGTACCCGTTTTATCCTATTCGAGCCTCACATGTTGAAACAAAATGATCATAGATGTGTCTCTTAGCCTGTAAATATCAGATTGTGTTGCATTAGAAACTGCACTTTTTCACAAAATGATTACAAACTAGAGAATATTCGACAGAATGTAGAACATTATGTTGAATTTGATACAATAAGGATGGACGTGTAAGAAGATTCATAGTTGATGGGTGGTTGTTATTACCCAAATAGAAGGGATTTTTTTCTTCATAATTTGACCTTACCTCAGGGAGTGACCGTAATTTATCCTAAAAATAATATACACATTTATTTATTATTAGCATCATGTTAAAGAAAGTTCATGTACACCACACAAAAGTCATGAAATTGTGATGCAATGAAGAATGAAACAAGCCATATGAGATGATGTATAAAAACTAGTCATGATATGTTATAATTATGTTAATACAATAAACCGCATAAATCATATTCATCAATAAATTGTATAGCCTAGGCTTTTTGCCAAGAAAACAAGGAAATGATAAAACTGAAACTAAATATAACTCCAATTATGGAAAAGAAGATGTTCCAAGAAAACAAAGATAAATCACCAATAAGAAGCTCGTATCATTGTCGGAACTTTAGATGATGATTACGTGGTTCTTATTGGTACGTAATCGATCATCTAAATTTCAGACAATAATAAGGAAACACTTGGTTGCATTTGGAGATTTGTGCCAAATTTAAAATTCATAATAACAATTCATTAAATTATTCGAGTTCGTCAATAAATTTTTAAGTTTTTAGCCCTTATCTCTAAGTTATTTTTTTATTCATTGTGGTGAATTTCAAAAACATCTTATTTGAAGTCATTTGCGAATTTCAAATTCCTCAATCCAAATGCACTCTTGAATAATGGAAAAACAATAGAAAAATGCTCGAACAATTAAGAGTCAAAAAGAAAAAAAATTGTAAATAATAATTTTGTTTTTAGAAGAAATATCATAGTTAATATACGGGGATAATTACAGTTTTCGTCCTTATACTTGACACCTAAAATGAATTTAGTCCTTCAAGTTTTTCAGCCACGATCTTAGTCCTCAAAGTTGCCACTCTTTAGCACTTTTTGGTTAGGCCGTAAAGTTTCCCAGTTAACTTGGACGGAATTGCACATATGGCAATAAAAACCGAGCTTGAATAGACTTTACCCAAATCCCTATTTCCATTTGACAGTCTACTTATGAGGTGGAGTGATACTCTTATTTTCTCCTCCTATTTCTATCCTCAAATCCCTAATTCCATATAATTCCTTATGAACGTAAACTGTACCCCTAAATTTTATTTTTGAATCTTCCAATTGAGGCGAAGTGAAGTAAGGCAACACCAGAATCACCCAATCATAATTTCATAGTTTGGAACCTGTGCATTTGGAACATCACAATCGCACAACAAAACTTATGGAGTTGGAACGTTCAGAGTTGGAACGTTCATAAGGAATCATTGGAGATAGGGTTTACATTCATAACATGTACGAGATCTTGCATGTGACGACCCCTTTTCAAGGGCTCTTGGAATTCAATCACTCTTTTAATCGTACTACAAAGAATTAGCAGCTTATATGTATTTAGACATTGTGTATATATAATATTATTATTTCAATAAGTTATTGTAAATATAAAAATAACAAAACAAAGAAATAGGGAAAATTATATTTTATGTCCCTAAACTTTACAACTAAAACGATTTATTTCATCCACGAAATATGTCCTCCAACTTGCCACTTTTTAACAATTTATGTTTTGCTGTCAATTTCATCAGTCATCTTTGACGGAAATATCATGTGGGGCACAAGTGATGTTGATATGGCTGTTAAATATGACGTGGAGTGACTTATGGCAGTCAAATGTTGATCCGACACACAAATCAGTCGACATCCAATTTCTAACTCACTCCTTCAATTCCCAATTCTCACTCCACTCTTCATCCCATAAACCCTAGCCATCCAATTCCAAAATATCTTTCAATCGCGTAAACCTACTCCCAAAATTTCCAATCAAATCTGCATTCATGGTCGAAACCATATGGAATTCGAAGTCATAAACCCATAAAAAATGCAAAGTCTCACATTGCAACAGTTGTTAAATTGAAGGTGCCGCGCACGGAGTCCTTCTTTGGGCGATTCAGGAGAAGAAAATGTCGAGAAGGAATGATTCCTCAAAATTCCCAAAATCGAAATTCAAAGATATCAACTTTGAAGAAACTTACCAATATCGAAAATCGTTTCTCGATTGTGATGTTCCAGTTCCAAAATTGTTCGAAATTAGCGAAATTAGGGTTGGGCAATCTTGTTGTTGCGGAATTTCACCTCAATTCGATACTTTGTCCGAGGAATTTGGGGTAGGGTTTCTGCATTTGGTTCAACAAAATAGGGGTAATGAGAATTGGGGATTTTAATGACAAATTGGGAATTTTAAAATTTAAACAGAGGGAGAGAACCACATGTCACTCCACGTCATTTTTTTCCGGCCACATCATCTTGGGGTGTCAGCCAAATCGGCTTTTAATGGTCAGATCAACATCACGTGCGCCACACGTGATATTTCCATCCAAGTTACCTGACAAAGTTGACGGCAGAACATGAATTATTAAAAAGTGGCAAGTTTAAGGACATATTTCGTGGATGAAAAAGTTTGAGGACATAAATCGTTTTAGTGGTAAAGTTTAGGGACATAAATGTAATTTTCCCCATAGAAATATTAACTCGATACATGTAGTGACCGTAATTTTATGTTAATATCTTTTATTATCATGCGGTTATAGAATTTATTGGTTATTTAAATTAAATAAATTCTAATTGGACTAGGAAACCCTAGATTAAGAAAAACGCGTGAGAGAGCGATAAACGATAGTTTAATAAGAAAACAAAAACAAGAAGAAAGGGGTCGTACGGAGATTTTTTGAGAATAAAGGGAATTAGCTTGTGCTAAGCATTTTTTTTTTTTTTTGGCATTAGCTTTGAGCTAAGCATTCTTACTTTCCTTTTGGCATTAGCTTCGAGCTAAGCATTATCCCTCTTCTTAATGAATTAGCTTGTGCTAAGCATTCTTACTTTTCTTTTGCCATTAGCTTCGAGCCAAGCATTATCCCTCTTCTTATGGAATTAGCTTGTGCTAAGTATTCTTACTTTCCTTTTGACATTAGCTTTTAGCTAAGCATTTCAACTTTCCTTTTGGCATTAGCTTAAAGCTAAGTATTATTCCGCTCCTTATGGAATTAGCTTGTGCTATGCATTCTTACTTTCCTTTTGGGCATTAGCTTCGAGCTAAGTATTATTCCTCTCCTTATGGAAGCTAAGTAGCTTGGGCTAAGCATTCTTACTTTCGTTTTGGCATTAGCATCGAGCTAAGCATAATTTCTCTTCTTTTGGAATTGACTCTATATATATATATATATATATATATATATATATATATATATATATATATATATATATATATATATATGGGGTAAGTATAGATAAATCCCCAAATACAAACTTAAAGCGCGGATCAGTCCCTACAGACGTTTTATAGGCGGATCAGTCCCTACTGCTGAGTTTCACATGCAGTTCAGTCCATTTGTTTGCATTATTATATTATTTTTTTCTCTCTCTGTCTCTCTCTTCATTTAATGTTTCTCTCTCTTCCTTTTTTCTTTCTTTTCTCTTTCATCTTTCCTCTTTTTCTCTTTCTCTTTTCTTTTTTCTTTCCTTGCCCCGTTCCAATTCAAAACTCAATTTCCAGTTATTTTTCTTTAAACAACAAATGAAAAGGCGCAAGAAAAAACTCGTGAAGAAAACAAAATGAAAAGAGGAAAGAGACCCATTCTCGAAGAATTATGAAGGGGAAGAAACAAGATTTGATTTTTTCTTTCTAGTCACATATTTAAAAGATGTTTGATAGGTTGATATAGGTTCTGAGAAAAACGCTTCTCGTATTATTTTTTGAAACATTTTGTGTTTTATGTGACTGCAGTAGTATATGTCGTATTCAACAATAGTATTGCTAGTGTGGTTGGATGGTGTTGAAATAAGAGATGAAAAGTACTAGTATTGCTTGTCATGTAGTAGAATAAATGCGTCAACATAGTACGCTTACGTCTAGAATCAAGTATATTTGGTTCAATGGTGAAGTACGTGTTGTCTAAGTGAGTATCATGTCGGCATTTTGAGGCATTTTGAACACTAAACGCCACACCATTGTTCATCAATCTTAAAATATATTATATGTCCCTCCCATACTCACTAATCACTAAATTTATTATGAAATTGGTATAATTCAATTCATTATAATTATGGTACAATTTATTCTACATAGAAATGAATGCATTACACCAGCGATGCTCGTGTTTTCCATTCATAGAGTACGCTTCTTTCAATGAAAAAGTAGATGTTCTCCATCTATATGGTACGCTTGCTTTATAGATATTATTTTGGAACCAATGCAACAATATAAACTCATTTTCTGAGTCATTCCTTCATATTATGACTAATTACATGAAATGAGATAACGTGGGAATCCATCAACATCAATTATGGTAACATTTGAGAAAAATACTAGTCCCACATACAAGTCTTGTACTCTATGTGAATATCATATAGGAAATGAAATACATTTGTGGACTCCAAACGTAACACCAATGTTCACCAAACTTAAAATACTCATCTAAAACATAATTTATGCATCTCCCATACTAATTCATCATTAAAGTGTCAAGGAAATTGGTTCAACTCAATTTATCACAAAATATAGTATGTTTTGTTCCACAAATCATAAGTACAATGTATAAACTGGTAAAATTGAAGTTATTCATGCATATAGTATTGTGAGTTTATTCATAAAGTATATGTTGTCCATTCATATTGTACTGTTATATTCTTTATATTATTGTGGGGCCAATGCATCCATATAATATCATTTTAAGACGCATTTCATCATTTTAAGACTATTAACATGAAATGAGATGATGTAGGAGTTGATCAACATAGATTATGGGAACATTTGAGGCAATTTTAGCTCTACGGATGAGCCTTATACACTTATATGAGTATCATGTAATAAATTCAACACATTTATGGTATCTTGTACACTTATATGAGTATCATGTATGAAATTCAATATATTTATGGCATTTTGTACTCCAAACGCAACAATAATGCTCACCAACCTTAACATAAACATGTAAAACATAATTTATGCATCTCCTATACTAATTGATCATTAAAGTGTCATGGAAATCCGTATAACTCAATTCATCACAAACTATAGTCCGATGTGTGAAACACGTAAGTACGGTGAATACACATGTGAAGTACATGTCTAGAATTGACACGGTATTTGATCTTCAAATAAACTAGAAAATATGTGTTGTTCATTAATATGGGACGCTTATATTATTTATATTAATTTGTGGCCAAGTCAACCATATAAACTCAACTCATAACACAATATAGTACCATGACTTCAACAGGTAAGTACAATTCATCAAAGTATATGATATAATGTTTTCAATATAAAGTACGAGTAGAGCTGACCAATAGTATTGTTAGCTATATAACAAAGGACATATTCCTGCAACTACATACACATAATTACAATTATATCAAATATAACCCACTACAGAGTTCCACTACTAGTACTTCCAATACTCTCTTTCAACACCATCCAAATGCACCACGAATACCACTATTGCATATGGCATATACTACAACATCACCAAGAATAATACAATAAACATTTTTCCCATTTCCTATATCAAAGTCATCAAACATCATACATCAAATCCTTGCTAGGACTAAAAATGCTTTGGGAACATGCTAATATCGCCGAAGAATAATACCCAAGAGAAGAGTGTTCGAAATCGACAATAAATAAATGATCTTTACAAACTCTAACAACAAAATAACAGATGTTGGAACCGAGTTAATGATTAGGGGAAACAAGTCAAATCTTATTTCTTCTCCTTCACCATTCTTCGAAAATGGGTCTCTTTCCTCTTTTCTTTTTTGTTTTTTTTCTTTTTCTACTACCTTGGTTCTTCATTTTCTTTGTTCTTGTTGCTTCATTTGTATTGATTTAGGAGTTTGTTTTCTTGCGCATTTTCGTGTTCATTTTCGTTTGTTGTTTGAAAAAAAGTAACATAAATTGAATTGTAACATGAAATAAAAGAATAGAGAGAAGAGACTTACAATGAGAAGAAAGAGGAAAGAGAGAAGAAAGAGAAGAGTAAGAGACAGAACATGAAAAAGTATGTAAATTCATATTAAAGTAAAGGGTATTTTATAATTTTCACGTGCCTCTCGGGACTAAATTGCATGTGAAACTTTGCATTACGGACTGATACTCCTATTAAACATTTGTAGGGACTGACGCGCATATTAAGTTTGTGTTTAGGGATTTATATGTACTTACCCTATTTTTTTCTTATTTTACTACGAAACATAAATTATTAGTATAATAATACCCTTATACAACAATGGCATCTTTGGTTTGCATTATAAGCAAGGATGGAATGAATTGTACTCCTGGTTACAATGTTTGGTTCGATTGATTT